>JAWPHD010007597.1:0-126836 GCA_037043455.1 Cyrtodaria siliqua
AACGACCTATATTGTTACTGTAAGGACGAAAAATGTTATTGCAAGGACATTTCATAACAATATTCACCCAGGATAAATTGTATGTTGAATTTAATACAACACCCCTACATTCCTGAAACACAGAGATGGTAATCTTTAACTTAACCATAATAACCCAAAGAATTTGAGAGTTTAGATAGGTCAATTGCATTATTTCGTTATGGGAAGGACACTGTTATGTTATTGAAAGGACTGATAATAGAATCAAACGACATATTTCAGGCAATATTATATTAACATGTCAAAATAATTTATTTATATCAATTGTAGCTCTGAAATATGTTTAAATATATGAAAGAGTTAAATCTACTCTCTGAAAATAATTGCAAATGCATAATTTCAACCCTTCGTTACTTAAAGGACAGTTTAATTACTGCAAGGACAAAATGTCAAAATTTAGCATCAATAACTCATATTTTCCAGACAATGGCGATGTCAAATTCAGAGCGGCAGCGACGCTTTCGTGCTCGGCGAGATGCTGATACTGAGAAAAGAAAGAAGTACCTACAGAAAGGCCAAGAGAGATACAAAACAGAATGCAAAAGTGGAAAGACGAAGCCTATTGAGCAATTGTCTGACAGAGAAAAGCGCACTATTAGAAAGAAATGGAAATTACAGAAGAGAAATGACAGATCTAGAGAAAAAGAGGCCAGGGTTATACTAAACAGCATCCAAACCCCACCATCCTCACCGGAACATGAACATGCTGAAATACACAAAAGTAGTAGGCAAAAGGAACAGCAAAAGAAGAAGAAAAGAAGAGAAGAAGCAAAATCATATAGACAAAAGAAAAAGATGCAACTCGAAATAGACAATTTAAAAAGAAAAGTAGAAATGTACAAAAAGAGACTCACTCGAAAACAGCAACAGGAGAACACACAACAGCCAGACACGCCCCGTAGAAGAACAAGAAAACTGCTTAGAAATTTCACACCTAAGGATGCAAAGAAATCATTGTTTAAATGCCAAGTCCTTATTGAGGCAATGAGAGAAAAATACAGAGTGAAGCGTAAAAAAGATAAAGCTGATTTCGCTAAATTCTTATGTAGTCGGACTCTGAAGAAGTATCACTTGAAAACTGAAACATATAAATCAATTGGATACAGCAGCCCAAAGAAGAATAGAGTCAGATATCAGACAGTCACAAAAAGGTTAAGTGAAAAGGTACATGCTTTCTACATCAGAAATGACAACTCCCGATTAATCCCAGGAAAGAGACAGACAAAAACTCTGAAGAAGATAAGGAAGCAAAGAAGAGTTTTGCTCTTCGATCTTAAAACATTGCATAAGAAATTTGTGTCTGAAGGAAAGACCAAACTTAGTTACAGTGTATTCTGTAGACTCAGACCGTTCTTTGTCGTTTTCCCTCGACATAGTGATAGAAACACATGTATGTGTAAAGTATGTAACAATACAGAGCTCATGGCAGAGGCATTAAAGAGAGTTAGTGCGATTGAAAGTGCCAATCTGAATACATGCATAGCTGGAGTAGTATGCAGCACGAATACAAAAGAGTGTATGTACGGTGACTGTACAACTTGCAGAGGGAGATCGATAGATGTGAAGACAGATGTTCTAGGTAATGATATCAAATGGTTTGAGTGGAACACTAAAAGGGAAGTGAGAACAATAAAGAAGGGTAAAGATGCTACCGAAAAAGTCATACACATAACAGTAAAGGAAATGCAAACTGGAAAAGTAACTCAATTAGTTGATAAGTTTAAGGATCAGTTGAAAAGATACTCAAAACATATCTACAGGACTTACAATCAGTATCAATATTTTGCCGAAAAGAAAAATGAGATAAAGGAAGATGAATGCGTATTACATGTGGACTTTTCGGAGAATTATGTGTGTGGGTATGGTGCAGAGGTTCAAAGTGTTCATTTCGGAGCCTCGAAAAGGCAAATTACTTTACACACAGGTGTAGCTATTGTAAAAGATCAACCACAATATACATTTTGTACAGTTAGTGATTCACTAGTGCATGGGCCTGAAGCTGTATGGGCACACTTAAAACCCATTGTTACGGAGATGAAAGTGAAATATCCACAGATAACAAAACTTGAAATTTTCAGTGATGGACCAGTCACTCAATATAAACAAAAAGGGAATTTCTATCTCGCTTCAGTCAAAGGAAAAGAATATGGGTTTGATGACATAAAGTGGTCCTTCTTTGAATCAGGCCATGGTAAAGGGGTCCCTGATGCAATAGGTGGAGCGGTCAAAAGGCGGGCAGACAATGTCCTTAAATATGGAGGAGACATTACCTCAGCAGAAAGTTTTTGTACTACACTTTCAGAGGATTCTAGTATCAAGATGCATCTGGTGAAAGAAGTATGCATCGAAAAAGAGAAGACAAAGCTGAACAGTATTGATTTGAAACCGGTTCCAGGAACCTTAAATCTCCATCAAGTCATATGTGACATCAAGGAAGGTCAAATAGCCCACAGACACCTAAGTTGCCATTGTAATATTGGCAGTGAGCATAAGGGTCATGAATATGTAAAGGCCACCATTATAGAGGATGCATTTAAAAAGAAATGTGTAAAAGGAAACATTACGATTGCAAAAGATGAAACAAATGCAAATATTGACCATAGGTCTAAGAAACGTACACACAAAAAGAATACAAATAGTGAAAGCACACGCAAGAGCAGGAGAATACAGGAGAACAGTGCAGAAACCAAATCAAACGGGAAAGAGGTGAATATGAACAATACAGCAGATGAAAATGCAGGTCAACATTACAACACAAACAATAACAATGAAATAAGAAGTCAACAAACAGAAGATTCGTCTACCCAAAGAAAACGAAAACTTTGCAGCACTGACAAAGCACAACCAAAGAAAAGACGACAAGATGTCATGAATTATGAAAAGATATTGCAGAATTTAGAATTGTGTCAAACATTTGAGGAGCTAAAACAACACCTGCAAACTATTCCTGAAATAGAAGCATCAGTAAAAGCTGATGAAGTTAATGTGTACCAAAACAAACTTGAAGTTGACATTGATTCTGTTGTGGATATTCCAGATGACTTGACAATGCCGGCTTATGTTGATGACCTTTACCCGGTAGAAGTGAACACCGATGGGAACTGCTTACCCTCATGTGGGAGTGTATATGCGTTTGGAAATCCAGACAGGCCAGAAGAAATTAGAACTAGAATCATCAAAGAATTGTCCGAAAATGAGAGCTACTACTTAAACAATGAAAATCTTGTAAAGGGGTCTGTGATTGAAATTAATGAAACTTCAAAGAATATGTCGTTCCAATATGCGCAATACTCTGAATACTTCGTTCCAGGAATACATCTGACACAAACTCTTGTACGTGACATATTTCGAAAGGAAATCCTGGCATTGACAAAAAACAAATCGTTCATGGGCATTTGGCAGGTTTTTGCACTGTCCACCATTCTAAGATCACCTATACAGAGCATTTATCCGATGAAAGGAAACACTAACGTAAGAAATGATCTAAACAGACTGATATGTCCTAGAACAGAAACAGAACCAAAGTCAAATCCCATTTATATTATGTGGACGAATACGAGAGATGACATTCCAACAGAGCACTGGGTTCCTAACCATTTTGTTCCCTTGCTGCCATTCGAATACAGACATGTTAGGTCAAAACCAAATCAGGATGTTCACATCATTCAGGACCATGTCGATAGAGATGATTTGATTGACAATGCTGAGGAATCATTGCCTACCAATGAACAGAACATTGAGATAACAGTAATAGTTGAAGAACAAGAGAGGTCAACAGATGAGATAGACAGAGTAGGCAGTAGGCATGATAATGAAAATGAGCAAAACAGTGACGAAAGAGAATATTCAGAGAAAAGAAATGATGAACTTGACTCTATGACTAATAATGACATCAATAATAACCGACTTGACACTGATTTAACCTATGTACAAGTTCAACATACACAATCTCCGGAAAAAGAATGTGCAAAAATTGTAAGGGGTGAAATTGAACCAAACATTATACTACTAGCACATAAATCAGACAATGATCATACAATTGAGTTGAATGAAGAAGGGGCGGGAAAAAGAAGTTCAACTGAAGATGATCCTATCAAAATAGACACTGAAACTGAACGCCAAATGAACAATAACGGACCTGACAATACTCAAAACAATCACCATGTTGACACAGCTGCGGACGATATACAGGTGAACAATGGCAAAGTCAATGAAGTGATCTCTGAAAATGAAAATGCAAATGTAGAGCAGAATAATGTAAATGAATTACATAGCGATAACAATGTCAGTGAAATGAGCAAAACTGAAGACAAATATTTTGTACCTGATATTAAGGAATGTCTGAACAGATATGTTATCGTTAATTTTAACAGCAAACCCTACCCGGGACTTGTCCAGGAAGTTCACAATGAAGAAGTGGAAGTGCTATGCATGCACCAAGTTGGGAGAAAAAAGTCATCAAACTGTTTCTTTTGGCCAAAGAAATCAAAGGACCTGTCATGGTACGACTATGATAAGATCATGACTGTTATTCCAGAGCCAGCACCAATTGCAGACTCTAGAAATTTCGTGATTGATGAGAAACTGTTTGAGCATGCACTACATGTTTGCAAATAAAGCATGTGTTCATGATCCATGAGTACTTAGAGGAAAAAGTTTGGTTAATATAACATAGAAATATACCCATATAATTTCATGACATGTTGTGCATAAAAATGTTCATGTGCTTTTTTTTGGTTTCCAATTGTCTTTGCAATAACGAACATGAGAGTTTGTTTAAATTGTTCTCAGTTTAAAATTTGGATTGTTACTGTTGATAGTATTTGTCGCATATTCTTGTTTGTTACATTTACTCACAATCTAGTCAATTTGTATAAAGTTAAACATGTTTAAATACTTAGATAGACTATAGTGTAGTGGTCTTTATTGATGTCACATCACTAACATAATCATTGTCTTTGCAATAACGAAGGTGAGAGTTTGTTAATTTTTTTGTCAGTTTAAAATTTAGATTGTTACTGTTGACAGTATTTGTCGCATATTCTTATTTGTTACATAACTCCAACTCAAGTCAATTTGTATCGAGTTAAACATGTTTTAATACTTAGATGAACACATGTGTAGTGGTTGTAGTTTATTGATGTCACTTCTCTTACATAATCCTTGTCTTTGCAATAACAAACCTATACTTTGTTAAAAAAATCTCGGTTTGATATTTAGATTGTTTCTGTTGACAGTATTTGTCGCATAGTCTTATTAGTTACATAATTCAAAAGCTAGTCAATTTGTATTTGGATATATAAAACATATAGGGCCATAATGTGATTAATATTTTCCTTCCAATAACAATGTTTGTCTTTACAATAACATAGGAAATATGTTTGGTGATTTTTTATTGAAGGCATTAAAACCCTAGTTGACTTGGATAAATATTCCATTTTATTGTCATTCATATTACATGTTTGTAACTACTTTGTTGTTGAAAAGTTTCAAATAAAAATAAGTTCATATCATACGCCTTAGTTTTTTCCTTCCAGTAACACAGTATAGTCCTTGCAATAACAGATTTGTCCTTGGTGTAACAGTGAAGTTATATTGTTTGTTTTAATAATGTACCTGAAATACTGCAATTCATAATTTATTAAACGATTAAAGACACGTTTATGTGATTAGTAACAGAAGAATTTTCATGTTTGGACACGAGTTTAAAAAAATAACATGTATTCTGTATCCCAAAACGAAACAATACTGATACATGACTAAGTGGCCAATCATTGTCCGGACAAAAAGGTTAAGAAAGAACATTTCTTGCAAACAATTAATGTATTGCTATGTAAACATGATGATAAGCAATATTTTAAAGAGTTGATTGAATTTAATTATATTGATTGCCATTGTTAAACTTGTTACTGCAAGGACATGCATTGAGCATTAGTAGCTTTCCATAAAACAATTATGAGAAGCTTTGGTTAAATTAAGGGTGGCATTTGATAAATGTAGCTTCTTTATATGTACAACTAACAGCTAAAATGAAAAGCTAACGAGAAAGACAACTTTCATTTTTCAAAAAGTGTACCCTTAACATTCTGGCCAAATTTGATATTAGCTCTTATATATTCGCAGGTATTTCTATTTAATTAGTATAGTTGTTATAAGATGTGTTACCTTTCCATTAAATATGTGACTGTAAACGCTTATACTGATGTTTAAACAAATGGGACTAAAGGTCATTGTCTGTGTAAAACATAATCTGTGTTGTTGACATGTGTTGACATATATTTGCCTATATGCTTATCATGATGGAGTTTGGCGTTGTTTGACGCATTGATCTATGAGAATAGAATAAAACCATCTCTGTTCCAATATATATCGAACCCAGGGTGCTATATAAGAGGTAGAACCCAAACGGTGACATTCCAGTCCACGTTGGGCGTCAAATGCTGAATAATTAAACACGACAAAAAACTATATAATTATGTATATATTGTATGAAATTATCCTGTTTGCCAAGATACAAAATTACTAGGCATAATTTAGAGAAACATAACATAAATGTATTTTTTTAACAGGGACCTTGATTGCATCACATTCAGTGAAAGCTCTAGATCTTTATTACAGTGTGTACATACATTTATATTATTTTAGTGAGAAGAGTTCCTTGGACAAAGAATGAAATAGAGGAGATAAATACCTACTTCAAAGACTACCTAGACCTGAAGACCAACATAACCTGTCCTGGAATGAATGATTGCCTCCAAGCAATTGCAAGCAGTAAAGCATGCAGAAATGATTTAAAATGCAGACATTGGGAAACTATTAAGAAGAAGGTTTCCCACATGGTTCAAAAATTATTTTTTTTTTAGAAGTATCAAAAATTAAAGCTTCTCCATCCGATGTCAAGTATTTTGACGGCTACCTACAAACCAAAGCTGAAATAAACAGGTAATGTTTTCAATTGAACGAAAAAACTGTGTCATTTTTGCGTCATTTGTGGAAACCATTATGCCATTGAAGGGTAAAAGAAAAACGTTCTGGTACAAGAAAGTACATACCCATTCCATGGAAAGAAAAACTGCCTAACCAGCTATTCAACTGAACTAAATTATGATCGCAAGACAGCCACAAAATAAAGATGAAGATACCTTCCACTAGTAATAAGCGATCAATGGAAATTGACATCCGATCATTGGTTACAATCAGTTGAAGCATCGGATATAATCGGTTATTCAATATGAAGTATACCATGTGCATGTTAATACAGTTTCACACTTAGAACACAGTATAATTTCCGATAATGTATTATTTCCTGTCTTGTTCCTTGTGCCATTGTTATTTAATTTTAATCTGCAAAATAATTCTAATTGATGTCTTCAATGATTGATTATAAGCTTTCATAATCGATAATATAGTAAATAGGATGCGCAAGTAAATGATGTACAGTTACATTCGATTTATTACCTCACTACCTTGCACACATACTACGGATGCAAAACCCATACATGATGCCATGTAAGCAATATAGGAATATACCAACCGAGAGTTTGGGATGTCAAATTACGCACCTTTTAAGTGCTGTCGGTCGGTCCCGGTCCATCCCATGATATTGTCTTCGCAGTACCTGAAGAACTGGCAGTGAGTTGCCACTACAAACTTGAAACTTGGCAGGAATGTTTGTGTCATGGTCTAGTTGTGCACCTCCCCCTTTCAGTAGATTCGCATAAGAAATGTGCTTGCCATGGTAACAAAACATACCGTATTCGCCTTCTATGCAACCCTGCTCATATAAGCGCCCCCTACATGTTTTTCCATCTAAAATTCATTAACCGCCCCCTATTTCAATAGTAATACGGTACCATCAATATGATTTATGAAATAATAAGTACTTTCATGTATGTAGTGTTGTACAGCTTCAAGCTGAACGAATTAACCATTTATCCAAAGTTGTGGCACTAACACAAGAAGAGCTGACATTACAAACTCGAAACTTAACAAGAATGTTTATAGATTTGTTTCAGAAAAGTAGTTGCCATGCTAACAAAACTTGTAAAAAAACACTAAAAACTGCTTGTCTTTGCAATAACTCGAGAACAGCTGGCACTACAAACTCGAACCTTGGCAAGAATGTTTGTGTCATGCTCGGTGAAGGATGGCATACCAGTATATGTTTTACAAACATCTCTTACTTAGTTTTCAGAATTGGTCAAATCTGGCCTTGAAATCACCAACCATTCTTGAGAATATTCTTAGACTTAAGCCCAAGTATGCAAATTTCAATCACAAATATTTCTAGAAATTTACAGAATAAATGTTCATAGCAAGTTGCTATGTATAAATATGATGCATACTTAAGAAATAGAACATCGTTTACTGTGAATTATCGTTTAATATATCACGGTTTGGAGTTCAATTGTAATCACTAATTTCACGAGCCCGAAGGGCGAGTGAAATTATTGTTTACAATTGAACGACAAACCGTGATATATTATAGATAATTCACCGTAAACGATGTTCTATTTCTATTCTAATACCCCTAAAATGTGAAAATAACGCACACCTCTGAAATCTTTCGCATTGCTTTGCTTACTCTCCTAACGTTGCATACGTTACAATGCGCAATCCGCAATGTGCAATGCTTATTCTCCTAACGTTGCAAAAATTACAGTGATTTATCGTTCAATATAACGAGATATTTTAAACTAGGCTATATAGTGCGGGTGTATTAGAATAATTAATAGCAACTTCTTACGATTGTTTATCTTTGAAAGTCATGGAAATATTTGTGAACGAAATTTCAGTACTTGGGCTCAAGTCTAAGAATAGTTTGAAGAATGGTTGGTGAATTCCAGGCCTGACCTTCACATTGTCATCTAATGGAAGTACTCATTTGTTTACATTGCAAAAAAAGACAAAATTGTGGAAATAATAGCAAATAAAGGGAAAACAGAAATAACAATTTGACACGTAAACATCTACACGACTAATTGCAAGAGAATAACTATATTTATCAGCTAAATTGCTTATTATATGAAGTCATTTCATTGCACAGTTAATCTTTATACTAAATTATACATATATATATATATGTTCAGATTTGTCAGCTTTTCACCTAGTCAACTTTTCTACAGCCCATTCAATGGTCACCGGTAATAATCAAAAATCCCAAAATAACACCGAAAATGGGAAAGAAAGAGATTGTGATTGCACAATACAGTTCCATAGAAGTGTCACCTAAACGCCTAGACTTCGCTCTTCGGGGCATTTAATTTTATTAGATACTGGGACCATACGCCGTACGACATGGAGAAGCAATACACTCCATGTCCACTGCCATATACATGCCATCTTCGGGATGGTTAAAATTTTGTGCTGTTGATTTTATTAATATTGAGTTCTGCTCAACCCGGGGCTAGAGGGCGTAAGCAGTAGCTAGCATATTTCACTACCGCTCATGAACAGTCTCAATCAAACCGAGACTGCAATATTTCGTATGTGTCGTGCTCGGCCATTTCCAAAGGTCCATTATCATACTCCTTTTTGAAATAAATCCAACGATGACCACTGCAAACGATGCGACAATCACCTCAATTAAGACGCTAGCCATGACAGTAATTATATATTTGTTATCCCATGTCGCATAATTTGGCGATGTTTATAAGCTGCAACGTTGCCCGGGAAAATATCCAACATCCAAAATTAAAGTTAAATTGCATTGCTTCCATTCTCTCTATACTTTCAAAATACTTATAGACAAATATGACTTCAACTCAAAAAAAGATGCACCCGTTACCTTTGTTATATTGACACTGCAAACTCCCAGTTTCGACGCGAAGTATCGAGGCATAAATATAAATAAGCACCATACGTGATACCTCACGGTGTGAGAAGAAATCTCACGGAATTCTAACCCTCCTCCCGGCCCCATGGAAATGTGTGAAAAACTCCCGTAAAATTGCTAAAATCGATTTTCGAAAATCATCGGTCCATTTCCTTTGTTTGGTGTATGTTTGCTGATGTTGTCTCGCGGCTCGCGTCAAGTGACATACCTGGATTTGACCTGGATCAATAGCCTGGGGGGAAAGCAAACAGTTTATTGGCTTAATTGATCTTATCAAAGGATTAGCAGCACACTTATGAAGTCTTTAATGATGTCTGTAATTAAATTGATATGATTTGAAACAAATTGACAGTGTCATTTATTTAGAAGTGGAAAATGAATGTTTGTTAAAGGTGACGCAGTAATTATCAGATAGCGAAAACGAAAGTAGACTTTGTCGGCGTGAATTTGGTGAGTAAGTATGATTTCATTAAAACAATTAATGAATTTTATAAAGATTTTACTTCAAAAGGAGTTCCGTGTGACGTGATTGACGTTTGATTGATGTTGGTTGCTTTTGTTCCATATGTTTGTACATTGTCTTTGACAAAAATAAAAGTTGGAAATGTCCTTTGTTTTGTGTCTTTATTTCTGGAATGTACTTATTTATAAATAGGATAATTGATATAACTCGCTACTTTCTATTAATTACTAATTATTTTAGAGCTATATATTCAAGGTAAGTTTCAACTCAATATCATTCTAACAAGACGAGGAAGTATATGACAAAGTTCAATTCAAGTTGGATAGCGGATTTTCCGTGGATTAGTAAAAGTTCAAAAAGTGTTAATTTTGCGTATTGTACAAGTTGCAGAGTTGAGGTGAATATAGGGCATAGTGGTCGTTATGACATTGTTCAGCATTCGAAGGGTGAGAAACATTTAAGTAACATTGGATCAACTAAATTCAACAAGAAAGTCTCTGACATGTTCGGGCAATCTGAAATTGATGCTGTATCGCGTGCAGAATTATTATTCACAAATTTTGTTGTTGAACACAACTTGCCATTTATGGTGGCAGATCATTTTACATCCCTTGTGAAAGTTATGTTTCAGGACTCTAAGATCGCCAAGAAATTCAGTTGTATGAGAACAAAGATGACCAACATTCTAAACTAAGCCCTCGCCCCTCAGTTTGACAACGATGTAACAGCTATGTGTCATAAGGAGAAAGTTGTCAATAACGATTGACGAGTCTAACGATCAAGGTGACAACAAGTCCATGACAGTGCTGATATGCATCTTTGATCACGATCAAGGTGACAACAAGTCCATGACAGTGCTGATATGCATCTTTGATCACAACATCAAGAAGGTGGCTCTGAAGTTCCTTGGATTACCCACCTGCAACATTGGCACTGGGCAGAACCTGTTTGACTGCTTCAACCAGATATTGTAAGTGTAATATATAAACATATTGTCACGTGTTCTTGAAACCTTTCAAATAATTCAATCTTCCATGAGGCCCGCTCTATATGACCATAAGTAATCATGTATCTTGATCTTGATATATTTTCTTTTTATAAAAGAAAACAATAACTGGATGGGATCAAATCACTGCCTCTCGCGATTGAAGGCCTGCTGATTGACGTGTACTTCCACTTCTTTCACAGTGCCATGCACAAGGAGCAGTATAAGGAATTCCTGGAGTTCACTGACACAGAAAGCTACAAGATCGTGAAGCACTGTAGCACCCGCTGGCTTAGTCTACAGAGCTGCATCAGCCGCTTTCTCCAGCAATGGCCAGCCCTGAAGAGTTACTTCGACGGCCATGAAGGAAGTGACAAGGCAGGATCTGTCACGAGATGTAGAGATCGACTTGTTGACCATGAAATGCATCTGTACTACTACTTCCTGCAGTACATCCTCCCAGAGTTGAATGAGTTCCAACACAACATTCCAGGCTGGTACAGCTACGATTGGTCACCTGCACCGTGAGATGTACCGACTCTTTCGAAGACTGATGGGAAAACTGGTGAAGACCCAAGTCATCGCTGGGAAGTCAGATGTCACACAGGTCGACTATATGGATGCTTACAACCAACACGATGAGGACACCATTGCAGTCGGGATCCAGACCAGAGAGTACATCAAGGACAATCTATATGAGACCTCACCTGAAACAGTTGCCAAGTTCTTCAGGTAAATTAAGTTACTGTCTTTATTGTTATTTTTTTTTAACTAACATAAAGTAATGGTCTACTATAAAAGAACTGAAGTTAACAAGTGTAAGTATTCTTTCTAAAACAAAAAATGTCAATGTTAATTATTTATTTATAAATGTTTATTATATTTGTTTCCAGATACACAAGGACATTCTATACAGTCATTAATGCGAAGATGATCAAGCGGTTTCCTTTCCATGACAACACCCTGCAAGCCCTGGCTTTCATGTGCCCTGATACAAGGCAAAAGGTCCCTGTTGTAGGTAGAAAGTATGTATCTATCAATGAATAGTAGTCTGAGTCATAGAAATAATAAAAATAAAAGAAATAGTTTCATAAGGAAGTTCTGAATATAAATTATTATTAAATTAAATACAATAAAGTAAGTGTGTTCAATAAACTTCATTACTTGGCAGCACAATTTGTTTCAAATGTTAATGAAATGTTCGTTTTTCTTTCAGTGGTCAAGTTGTGCCAGAGATTCTGACCAGATATTTCCACCAGTAAGGTAGAGGAAGAGGCAGAGGAGTACATGTTGTCCCCAGCATCAGACCTCCCCAGCTATTGTCCCCAGCATCAGACCTCCCCAGCTACGATACAGAGACCACAGCACTCGACTCCTTCTGGGTTGATATGTCCATGAGGAAGCTGCCCCCTGGAAAGTTGCAGTATGCAGTATGTCTGAGGTGGCCATCTCTTGCCTCAGGATAGCTCACTCGAACGCAGATGAAGAGAGGAGCTTCAGCATGCTGAGGAAGATCCAATCAGACAGCCATGGCAACCTCTGTTCACAACCTCCTCAGTGTGAAAATAAACAATTCAGCCTTATGCTATGAGTATAGACCAAGCCGTGAACTTGTGAGGAAGTGTAAGGGTGTGTGCAACTAAGTTTAGGACAGTTAGTGGAAGTTCACTGTGTTAAAGATAGGGCTGTGAGTGTGTTCCAGAGATGACACTTATATTTATAGTGTTAAATGACCTTACATGTTTATCATTGGTTATTAAATAACATTTGTTTAAAAATTGTTTTTATTCATTCTTCTTATCTCCCCTGACATCAATAAAGAAACTTGTTTAAAAGTGTATTTTTATGTATTCGTTTATGGAATTTGGGTAAAAAATGTTGCTCGCGCGCTAAGAATATATATAGCCCGCGAAAGAAACTCACAGATTTTTCCATCAATATGACTTATAGTTTTCAAGAAGTAGTCGCTACAAACTTGTTTTTTGAAAATCTATTTTTAGCTGTGGCAGCCGTCTTGAATTTCAGGCCGATCTGAAATTTTGCTGGGATCAATAAGACATCAAGAACAACATTCGTGTGAAGTTTCATGAAAATCTGTCAATCCAGAGGAGTAGTCGCTACAAGTTTTCATTATATAACTCTATGTAAACAAAGATGGCCACTGGCAGCCATATTTAACGTCGAATCAAAAAGATTTTTAACAAGCACCAATATCATGTCATGCTGATCATTTTAGGAAAAGTCCCATATCAATATCACTTATAGTTTTCAAGATGTAGTCGCTACAAACTTGTATTTTAACAAGAGGTCAATGACCTTGAAGCTCTACTGATTGATTTTGATTTCAGGAAGTAGTCGCTACAGACTTTTTTTTTGAAAAATTATTTTTAGCCGTGGCGGCCTTCTTGAATTTCCCGCCGAACTGAAATTTTGCTAGGATCAATTAGACATCAAGAGCAAAATTCCTGTGAAGTTTCATGAAAATCTGTCAAGTAGTTTCAGAGGAGTAGTCGCTACAAGTTTTCATTATATAACTCTATGTAAACAAAGATGGCCACTGGCAGCCACGTTTAACGTCGAATCAAAATAATGTTTGACTCTGATAACCATCATGTCATGCTGATCATTTTACAAAAAGTCCCATATCAATATCACTTAAAGTTTTCAAGACGTAGTCGCTACAAACTTCTTTTTAAAAATCTATTTTTAGCTGTGGCGGCCATCTTGAATTTCTGGCCGATCTGAAATTTTGCTAGGATCAATTAGACATTAAGAGCAACATTCCTGTAAAGTTTCATGAAAATCCGCCAAGTAGTTTCAGAGGAGTAGTCGCTACAAGTTTTTACTATATAACTCTATGTAAACAAAGATGGCCACTGGCAGCCATGTTTAATGTCGAATCAAAATAATTTTCGACAAGGATCAACATCTGGTCATGCTGATCATTTCAGAAAAAGTCCCATATCAATATCACTTATAGTTTTCAAGAAGTAGTCGCTACAAACTTGTTTTTAACAAGAGGTCAATGACCTTGAAGCTCTACTGATTGATTTTGATTTCAGGAAGTAGTCGCTACAGACTTGTTTTTTAAAACTCTATTTTTAGCTTTGGCGGCCATCTTGGATTTCACATCAACATGAATTTTTGCTAGGATCAACTAGACTTTATGGGCAACATTTCTGTAAAGTTTCATGAATATCCATCCAGTAGTTTCAGAGGAGTTGTCGCTACAAATAAAAGTTTACGGACAGACAGACGAACAGACGGACGACGGACGCCGCACCACGGCATAAGCTCTGCTGATCTCTGATCAGTAGAGCTAATAAAAAGTGCTCAGTATTTTCGTGATGTCTGTGGTTGCATTGTTAAAAGTGCTCAATATTTTCGTGATGTCTGTGGTTGCATTGTTTCTAAGTATAACATGGGTTAGGAATGAAAAAAGGATGTGCCCTTTATATCTATGACATATACTATGAGGTATACCTTACTACACATACATTTTATTCCTTAAAGGCTTTATCAAGCTAATGTACGGCAATACCTCATAGTCGGCAATACCCTCATGGGCTCTATTTACTCGCAGGACTTGTTGAAGTGAGGTCATATCTATAACCACCTTATATATTTAGCAGACAGTTCCTAAATCTTTGTGTAAAAACGAATGTTATAATGATGGCTCTTGGCACCTTTTTATGACCTGCCACAAAATAATTTGGGCATATGGCATATTTTTTATTAAAGATCAGCAGTAGTTGTATTTCTTAGTTAAGGATGTGTAGATGTGTAATAAGTTTTCATATTTGGTACCATCTGCTGGGGCCCCCAAAGTGGTCATTTGGTAAAAAAATGCATATCTTTTCCAAATGTGAACGAATTGATTTTAATTTGGTATGGTCATTTAGGGACTCGAGACACAACATATAAAACAAGAGGTCAATGACCTTGAAGCTCTACTGATTGATTTTGATTTCAGGAAGTAGTCGCTACAGACTTGTTTTTTGAAAATTTATTTTTAACCGTGGCGGCCATCTTCAATTTCCGGCCGACCTGAAATTTTGCTAGGATCAATAAGACATTACGAGCAACATTCCTGTGAAGTTTCATGAAAATCCGTCAAGTAGTTTCAGAGGAGTAGTCGCTACAAGTTTTCATTATATAACTCTATGTAAACAAACATGGCCGCTGGTAGCCATGTTTAATGTCAAATCAAAACGATTTTCGACAAGGACCAACATCATGTCATACTGATCATTTTAGAAAAAGTCCCATATCAATGTCTCTTATAGTTTTGAAGAAGTAGTCGCTACAAACTTATTTATTTTCAATCTATTTTTAGCTGTGGCGGCCATCTTGAATTTCCGGCCGACCTGAAATTTTTCTAGGATCAACAAGACATCAAGAGCAACATTCCTGTGAAGTTTCATGAACATCCGTCAAGTAGTTTCAGAGGAGTAGTCGCTACAAGTTTTTACTATATAACTCTATGTAACCAAAGATGGCCACTGGCAGCCATGTTTAACGTCGAATCCAAAATAATTTTCCACAAAGATCAACATCATGTCATGCTGATCATTTTAGAAAAAGTCCCATATCAATATCACTTATAGTTTTCAAGAAGTAGTCGCTACAAACTTATTTTTTAAAAAACTATTTTTAGCTGTGACGGCCATCTTGAATTTCTGGCAGATCTGAAATTTTGCTAGGATCAATTAGACATCAAGAGCAACATTCCTGTAAAGTTTCATGACAATCCGTCAAGTAGTTTCAGAGGAGTAGTCGCTACATGTTTTTACTATATAACTCTATGTAAACAAAGATGGCCACTGGCAGCCATGTTTAACGTCAAATCAAAACGATTTTTGACAAGGACCAACATCATGTTATGCTGATCATTTTAGAAAAAGTCCCATATCAATATCACTTATAGTTTTCAAGGAGTAGTCGCTACAAACTTGTATTTTAACAAGAGGTCAATGACCTTGAAGCTCTACTGATTGATTTTGATTTCAGGAAGTAGTCGCTACAAACTAGTTTTTTTAAAAATTATTTTTAGCCGTGGCGGCCATCTTGAATTTCCGGCCGACCTGAAATTTTGAGTAGTCGCTACAAGTTTTCATTATATAACTCTATGTAAACAAAGATGGCCGCTGGCCGCCATGTTTAACATCGAATTAAAACGATTTTCGACAAGGACCAACATCATGTCATGCTGATAATTTTAGAAAAAGTCCCATATCAATATCACTTAAAGTTTTCAAGAAGTAGTCGCTACAAACTTGTATTTTGAAAATCTATTTTTAGCCATGGCGGCCATCTTGAATTTCAGGCCGACCTGAAATTTTGCTAGGATCAATTAGACATCAAGAGCAACATTTCTGTGAAGTTTCATGAAAATCCGTCAAGTAGTTTCAGAGGAGTAGTCGCTACAAGTTTTCATTATATAACTCTATGTAAACAAAGATGGCCACTGGCAGCCATGTTTAATGTCGAATCAAAATAATTTCGACTCCGATAACCATCATGTCAGCTGATCATTTTAGAAAAAGTCCCATATCAATATCACTTATAGTTTTCAAGAAGTAGTCGCTACAAACTTTTTTTTAAAAATTTATTTTTAACCGTGGCGGCCATCTTCAATTTCTGGCCGATCTGAAATTTTTCTAGGATCAATTAGACATTAAGGGCAACATTCCTGTAAAGTTTCATGAAAATCCGCCAAGTAGTTTCAGAGGAGTAGTCGCTACAAGTTTTTACTATATAACTCTATGTAAACAAAGATGGCCGCTGGCAGCCACGTTTAACGTCTAATCAAAACGATTTTTGACAAGGACTAACATCATGTCATGCTGATAATTTTACAAAAAGTCCCGTATCAGTATCACTTATAGTTTTCAATAAGTAGTCGCTACAAACTTGTATTTTGAAAATTTATATTTAGCCGTGGCGGCCATCTTGAATTTCCGGCCGACCTGAAATTTTGCTAGGATCATTTAGACATCAAGAGCAACATTCCTGTGAAGTTTCATGAAAATCCGTCAAGTAGTTTCAGAGGAGTAGTCGCTACAAGTTTTCATTATATAACTCTATGTAAACAAAGATGGCCGCTGGCAGCCATGTTTAACGTCAAATCAAAACGATTTTTGACAAGGACCAACATCATGTCATGCTGATCATTTTAGAAAAAGTCCCATATCAATATCACTTATAGTTTTCAAGAAGTAGTCGCTACAAACTTGAATTTAAAAAATCTATTTTTAGCTTTGGCGGCCATCTTGGATTTCACATCAACATGAATTTTTGCTAGGATCAACTAGACTTCAGGGGCAACATTTCTGTAAAGTTTTATGAATATCCATCCAGTAGTTTCAGAGAAGTAGTCGCTACAAATAAAAGTTAACGGACGGACGGACGGACGGACAGACAGACAGACAGACGGACGACGGACGCCGCACCACGGCATAAGCTCTGCTGATCTCTGATCAATAGAGCTAAAAATCTATTTTTAGCTTTGGTGGCCATCTTGGATTTTGCATCAACATGAATTTTTGCTAGGATCAACTAGACTTCATGGGCAACATTTCTGTAAAGTTTCATGAATATCCATCCAGTAGTTTCAGAGGAGTAGTCGCTACAAGTTTTTACTATATAAATCTATGTAAACAAAGATGTTTAAAGTCGCATCGAAATAAATTTCGAAAAGGATCAACATCATGTCATGCTGATCATTTTAGAAAAAGTCCCATATCAATATCACTTATAGTTTTCAAGAAGTAGTCGCTACAAACTTGTATTTTAAAAATCTATTTTTAGCTTTGGTGGCCATCTTGGATTTCGCATCAACATGAATTTTTGCTAGGATCAACTAGACTTCATGGGCAACATTTCTGTAAAGTTTCATGAATATCCATCCAGTAGTTTCAGAGGAGTAGTTGCTACAAATAAAAGTTTACGGACAGACAGACGGACGGACGGACAGACAGACGGACAACGGACGCCACACCACGGCATAAGCTAAAAACGGGTTTTGTCCTCCTGTGTAAAGGGTACAACTGGGAGAACGTGCAGTAATTTATATGTTTAACTTCCATTTTGCTCAATGCAGGGCAAATGGTTTTGTCATAAATGCTACGTTTTTCCAACCTCACGCCCTTCCCAACCCCATCCACCCAACAACAGACTCCATACAGCCAGTAGTGCGATACAGGCCGTCTTGTGCCTCTAGTTTCATCTTTGAAAATACCATCAGGTGTTTGAGTGATTCGGGGCCATTTTGGTCCTCTTGTATAGATTACAATCTGATGAACAGCATTTATTTCTTCTTCAGTCAAAGAAAAGCTCTAATTCAAGTGTAGAACCAAAAAGCTCTAAAAGTTAATGTAGGCTGGATGAACTACTGCTATAAGGATTTGCGATATAAGATAGTCAAGGCTACCAAATCCCATCCAGAGTCAGGACCTGATAAGATGCATTAGAATCCAGTCTAACTTGACATACCTAGATGTGCTCAATACGTTGCAAGAAACTTTTTTCCCACATGAAAGATGCTTTCTTGGTAAGCTTTCCAGGTTTGACCGTTCCCTTGAAAGTTATGATGGAGTGCCACTTACACCATCCACATTCACGGTTAACTCTTTGGCGCAGGCCAAGAGCAAATTGAGACTATATTTCCTGACCAGAAGAAAGGTTACTGTTATTTATAACATACTTATATTATAAGATACTATTCCATGTCATGTGATGGTTCTACTCGGGTAACTAGTTCCACTGAAATATATGAGGTCTTCATACAATATTAAAGCTAAATGAAGACTTAGTGTAGAGAAATCGCAGAAGACATTCATAAAAAAATAATACCTAAAACATAACATGATAACAGATATTGGCATTAAGAGAAAATTGTGTGTTTAGGTTAATACGTGACCCAACCTAGTAAAGTGAAGCTTACTTAAAGAAATACGGAAAAAATGACATGAAACTTGTAAACTGTTAGTCCAATACTCTTTTTACTTTTCTGCAAGGATTACTCGAGTTCAAACACTTCATTTTGTTAAATTTGTCACAGTGCATTGTGCACATAATAAGGAAATGTTAATTTTACAAAATAAGAAACAGTCATATAAACTATTTGTATGAGTATGTAAAGCGATGCTTGTAGGAAACAATTATTTCTATAAATTGTAGCTAATTCATTAATACGTAAACTGACCTAGTTTCACGGTTATCTTGGTTTGATAGTGCCGCTATGATTATACTAATTTTCTCTTCATCATTCCTGTTAATTTAAATTTATTACATTTTTATCGATGAAAGATTGGGATTTCTCAGTGAAAAAATATTCGGTATCGCTAAATAACTAAGTGCAATATGGCAAATTTTGTAGAGAACAAGGACAAAATTCGCGTTTCTGTAATAGACAAAAGTGTCGGAAATCCATTTAAATGGGAATGGATGGACAAAGTTATTCACATTGTAATAAATGGAAAACAGACAGAAAGGAAACTCGGCGAATCTGTGAAGAAGCTACACGAACCAGGAAAAGCTTGGTGCACATCTTATGGCGGTCGAGGAGCAGCTGCCCTTGTAGACCATGTTCAAAAGTCAAAAAAACATTCAAAACTTCTGGCTATCAAGTTGACGAATTACTCGCTGCCAAGTTACTCCACTTCATCCCAAGGGAACAGTGACATATCGACGAAGAAGTTCGTTCCTTTGTGTGACCGGGTAGCAAATAGGAGGTACGTACATTTTTACTTTTCTATACAAATCTATCGTGCTTGTAGGACAGGGAATGATTTATTTAGTATAAGGGAAATCTGTCCATAACCTGTCCTACCCCCCTTCCTCTTACATGCCCAACACTGTCGTTTCCCATGCACCAACCTGAAAATTGAAAAAATGCCTAGGCAAGGAGGGGGGCTATGCCCAAATTTTCATTAGGGTTAAGGTTTAGCAGCTGGGGCAGAGGGGTGTGGCAATGGTTACGATTTTAGTAGGGATTTGTTTTAAATTGTATAAATAAGATATCTACTCATCTTTAGTAGATATAAAGTATATAAGATATCTACTTACATTTAGTAGATATCTTATATATATATCCAGTTTTAGTATATAAGATATTAGGTTTAGCAGCTGGGGCAGAGGGGTGTGGCAATGGTTACGATTTTAGTAGGGATTTGTTTTAAATTGTATAAATAAGATATCTACTCATCTTTAGTAGATATAAAGTATATAAGATATCTACTTACATTTAGTAGATATCTTATATATATATCCAGTTTTAGTATATAAGATATTTACCAATGTTTAGAAGATATCTTGTTTTTGGAATACAAATCTATATTACCTGTATTGCTTGAGTGACTGTCCTGTGTTTATGTTTTACTGACTACAACTTTTAACATTTTTTTAATAATTAATATTTTTTATTTTCAGGCTATGGTTTTGGGTGTGATGGTAGAGCACTCCCTGCCCTTCACAATGGTGCCAGTACTGGTCAGTCTCACCAAAGGCCTGAGTAAGGATCGAAAAGCCCTGAATCACCTATCTATGGACAGGACCACCGCCTACTACAAGATGAGGTTTGGTATGGCAAAGACGTACATTGAACTGACGGTGAACACTTTAAAAATGTACCCGTTTTCACTAAACATCGATGAAAGTACCAGCACAAATCTTCACCGTGTTCTTACTGTGTTGGTGAGTTACTATTCACCATTGTTGGAGTCGGTCATGGTTGAACACCTGCGTCACTCGACGTTATTAAAGTTGACGCTGAAACATTGTCAAAACGCTTGACAGATTTATTTGTTACACATGACCTCCCGTGGACAAACCTTATCTCCATAATGATGGATTCATCTAGTGTGATGCGCGGCAGTTAATCTGGGTTGGAGACGCAGATCTGAAACGAAATGGCGCCAGATCTTGCGAAT
The DNA here is from genome assembly GCA_037043455.1 of Cyrtodaria siliqua. NCBI lineage: Eukaryota > Metazoa > Mollusca > Bivalvia > Adapedonta > Hiatellidae > Cyrtodaria > Cyrtodaria siliqua. The sequence goes on from JAWPHD010007597.1 coordinate 21,255, forward strand.
GACTTCAAATGGTCAAATGATCTACAGTCTGATTTGGAGGAGGTCTGTGAACTTCTGAACCTAAAGTTCACAATGCCCGAGCGATTCATCTCACACAGATGGCTGTCATGCTTCGACGTAGCTGTCAGTACAAATCGTCTGATGGATGCTTACAAAGTATTCTACTATGCTTTCTTGCCAATCAAGGATTATGTGGACTACCATGCTGTCGTTGTTCACATCATGAAGGAGAGGTGTACTAGCGAAGAAGCTCGGGAGAAAATTCACGAAATTCACAAGCAACTGAGCCAGAAAAAGTTAACGTCAGATGGGCAGGAGAGGAAAAAGCGGATCATTGAGCGCGTACTGTACCAGGATACCAAGACGCAGCTCATCATAAACTTCTACTCTTTTGTACTGCCGCTACTGAAGGGTTATGTCTGCTTGTTCGAGTCTGTGGAGCCGCTTGTTCACAAGCTAATGGAGAAGCAGGAAGATTTGTTCAGCAGATTTCTGGCCTGTTTCATCAAGCCAAAGCTCATTACCAACATGTCATGAAAACAACTGAAGTCGGTCAATATTTCAACTGACCAGTTGCTGCCAAGGAAGGATATGTTTGTTGGAGCAGCCAACAAAAGACTTGTCCAAAAGGCCAGAAAGGGGGACAAGGTAACAAAGGTGTTCTGGCAACAAGTGTCGGTAGCATACACAGTATGTGCTCAGTACCTACAACACATGTTACTGCTGGATAGCAAACTGCTGAGCGCCGTTTCTGGCATTGACCCAGAAGCCAGGGGCAATCATGTCACAACTGGGTGAGTTATTGAACACATTGCCATCGTTTCTTCCCAATGTACTGAAGCAAGAAGATGAAGACGCATTCTATATGGATGTAAATGCGTACCAAATCGACAAGTCGATTCCGCCACATCTGGATGCAGCTGGCAACCAAATACGCATTGATAAATGGTGGGCTATGATTATAGCCGGAAAGAAGTATGCAATGCTGGCTAAGGTAGTGTTTGCAGAATTGAGCTGCTTTCATGGTCCTCAAGTAGAAAGCAGTTGCAGTGTGATGGGTGATGTGTTAAATTCAAAATCGGGCAGAATGAAAGTGGAGACATATAGTGCGATCCAGACTGTGAAATATGCTCTTAGGCAAAACCCGGCAGTGTCCACGTTCAGCAGGGATGATGTGGTGACTGATCCAATTGACAGTTTGATGTGACGCAACATGAGATCAGCTGCTGCAATATAATTGTTCTCCTGGGATAGTGTATTGAGAATACAAAGAAGAGAAGACAGAAAGAGGAGAAACAGGAAAAACTAAAACTGTCAAAGGAGAAATTGGAAAGCAAGCAGTCGGTGAAAGCAGGAGTAAATGCCCAGTCAGCTGAGGCCCTCAAGTCCCATGCCCAGTCAGCTGAGGCCCTCAAGGACCACACTCAGAAAATGGAGAAGAAGAGACGGATTGAAATCTTGTCTGCATTGGCTGCAAAAAAAAAAAAATTGAATTAAATTCGTTGTAAATGGGATGCATGCATTAGAACATGTACACATTTGCATCCCGTGTAAAGTAAAAATCAGCCTGCTGATCTTGATCTACGCTGTTCGCAAAATCCAAGTTATACATTTTCTCATATACCTTTCCAAGCTGTCTGACTAAACTACATGCACATGCCGTGAAATTGTTATAACTATTAAACGTACGTGTTGAACTAACTTGTGTTGAGAATTAATGATTGAGTCTGAGTTTGAGATTTGAAAAAAGTTTTATAACATTGAGACCAGATCAGATTGCATGAATGTTATGTTACTGGTGTTTTCCATTTCCAGTGCTTACTGATCCACCCATACTTCCATGTTATCTCACTGTCTACACCATTTGCACTTTTGTACATTATTTGTTATTTGAAACATATATTTGTTAATAGATTTATGGTTTTGCAATTTCATTTAAACAGTTGGCTATCACACAACATTATTCAGATTGTTTACTAAATGACATTATCAGTGTCATTTATCAGAAATCTAATAAATATTATTTTACTATTTCTTCTAAGTTTATGTCATATAGATTACAATTTTCAGTGATTTTATTTAAAATTATCTTTGAAATAAGATGTCAAAATGTTGCCAGGAAATGCATTCCAGTGCATCTTAAAAGGCTCTAAAATCAATTTTTGTTCGGGGGTGGGGGCTTTGCCCCACTGAACCCCCAGAAAAGGGTGCTGACCTTGACCTGCAAGGGGCCTAGGTGCTGCCCTTGACCTGCAGGGGGCCTAGGCCCCCTTGACCCCCCTGGCCAGATTTTCAGTGGATAATAATAACTGCTGTTCTAATGCCTGCTAAGTACTTGGTAATTGATGGCAATGCTGACAAAGTTAATACCATTTGTGAACGATTTACTAGTGAAAATGTGCGAACGTAAACATTGGCATAGTTTAAAGCAAATCCTGAAGTTTTGGTTAGAAATCCAAAAAGATGTTTAATAAGTACAGAACTTGTATGATAAGTACAGAAAATGCTTGTCTGGACCGTATTATCAATACTATAACACTTAGAGATAACAAACTTGGTATGTGAATACATCTTGGGATAGCGATATGTTGCGTACCAAAACCAAAATAAGGTCATTGTGACCTTGACCTTGACCTGTGACCTCTGTCAAGGTAAATGCTTGTCCGGACCGTATTTTCAATACTATAACACTTAGAGATATCAAACTTAGTATGTGGATACATCTTGGGATAGCGGTGTGTCGCATACCAAAATAAGGTCACTGTGATCTTGACCTTGACCTGTGACCTCTGTCATAGAAAATGTTTGTCCGCTATTCACATCGCTATTCCAAGATGTATTCACATACCAAGTTTGGTATCTGTAAGTGTTATAGTATTGAAAATATGGTCCGGACAAGCATTTTCTATGACAGAGGTTTCATTAGGAATTGTTTAAAAAGTAGCAGCACTTAGTTGATCTATCAAAAGCAAAAATTCACAACTTGAGGACAAGATTCCGTCACATCTGTGGTTCTTTTTGCAATCGCGAAAACCCATGACATGTGCATATCGCTAAGTTTTGCACTTGATTGGTGTAGTATGCACTTTCACATACATTTAATTAAAGACTATATCAATGAAAGACACTAAATACCTCATAAAATCACACTGATTAACAAATGCTTTGAGTAAACAGAAATGCATTTTCGTTACGCAAAAAGTCTTCGGCAAGTTTATCTAAACAAAAACATGAAGTCACATGGTTATGTCATTATTTTGACACATTCATTTTGAAAATTAAGAAATATTTTTCAATATTTGATTGTTGAAAGGTCAAAAGGACGTTCAAAGATATTTTGAAACGTTCCTGCTGGAAGCTATGTTTATGGTTTAAAGGTCACAGTCATGATTGCCGCGATTTTATTGGACGATCGATGCACGGCAGACAGTCATGTCAGAGGATGTTGTTTTCAAAGGGTGTGAAATGCGCGTGGAAGTTAATTAGTTGTTTATTGCAATAATGACATTGATTAAGCTGCCCGGGGCGAGAATGTTGATTGCCCCGAAAGTTGTTTGATCTGATTAACAATCGCTACCGGCAAAAAAACAGCATTCAGTTTTTTTTCAATTATCATATTCTGATTAGACTGCCTCTTGATTTGGTCTAGAATCGAAACGTCCAGTCGGGCAAGTGGCAGGCAACCAGATTTGTGATGGTCACTTGCCGGCATCCAAAATCCACATGCCCGGTGCGTCGGGCAACTGTATTTTCGTAACCCTGAGTGATAGTCTATAACATATTTATTATGAAAATGAGCATCTCAAGGGTAAATGAATTTATTTATGCCTTTTGCACTGAGTTGGATATGAAAAATTGATTCAGTTTCTTTTCAACTCCATGTGCCTGATCCACAACCTTTTCTTGATCTGATTATTATGTAAGATGAGCGATTTAGGGCCATTAGTACCTCTTGTTTACAAATTCCCATTACATTTTTTCTTAATTCTAGATGTATAAGATATAATGCTCCGACAATGGAAGGAACAAGTAGCAACCCTGATAAGACACCAGATTATCTGCTTATCAGCTGGAATTATGCAGATTTCGTATACCTAGTGTATACTTTTTGCTATAAAATCTTTATTTGTCAATTGATTTCATTCATATGGACATGTTGTGATTGGTAATAAAATTATCTATACGATGATGTTTGTTGTTCTTTTCTATCATACATTTAGCCAAACCATATGCCCATCTAATTAACTGGTCCAGCCTAATCTCATAACAAGTTGTTAATTTGCAATTTATCAGGCGGTGGATCTTACACCTAGCTGGATACATGCCAGATGCGAGAGGGGGTTGGTCATGAATATTAATGAGATCTTAACTACCAATCAGAAAATTGAATGACCGACAAGTTGGTGTGTGAATCATGTAAATATGATATTTCCACGCCGAGATATAGTCCCGTAAAGTCCGGGTCAATTATTCAAAAAAATAACGAAGAAGTGGCAAAAATTCACATATCATTGAAATCTTCGCTCTTTCATCTTTATTTTGATATAAAAATCATTGCTCGCAAGCAGCAATAACCCGGTCGCATCTTGAATGAAACATTGTGGTTTGACCCACTTTCACTTCAAAACAACGCATGTGACCGACGCCATTTTGAACTGTTACGGCAAAGCGTACCTGTTCACAAAATCGATCGATCGAATAGCAATAATACTTTAAAACTACCAAAAAAGAATGGAAATCAATTGGTAAGATATTTATCTATTTATAATAGTTTTATTAAGTTTGTTAACGAAATAATACCAACATTTTAATTAAAAAAAGTGTTCGTCCCCGTCAAAAGTTTTCGATCGGCACATCAATTTAGCGATCGCTAAACTAGCCGGCCAAAACACAAAAAAACACAACTAAAAGTAACAGAAAGTCCCTGAAGTAATGATTTCTAGTTCACATTCTATTTTAATGTACTTGTGAGACTATTTATTTGCTTCGATTTTAAATATTTTGGCCAAAAATATGAAAAAGCCCCGAGAATATTTTTGCCCTTTCGAAATCTACCGTACCTTACCCGTTTCGTACCCGACCGACAAAATAAATATATACGTATACAAATATTGTTTTATAAATGAATGTGTGTAAAGTCATCGATTTTGTTTTAAAATAAATTTATTTGATCTATTTACAGATGACCACATGATGTTGCAAGCCAATATGACTGAACATGGCAGAGGAATATCCTGGACCATTTTGTAAACAAATATATCTATTGAAAAATTGTATTTAACCCAATTTGGTCCTATTCAGAGTTTACAAAATGGACTTGTTCTAGAAATAAAGCAATACTGTGACACATGACAAGACATTCTCGGAGTTTACACATATATTGATACATTTGAATAACAGGTTTAAAGACATAAATACATCTTCTATTAAAACAAAACTTGCACGACTTGTCGACCAAAAAAAGAAACTTAGTCACTAGAAGAAAGTTTGTGGTTATACGAGTGTAGAGGGTTTACTGACCGCGCATTTGAACTTCCAGCATCATTGTCTTTACAAAATAAACCTCCAAATAATGAACAACATGAGAGCTCTGCTGAAAATGAAACCGATCCAAAACCAGTTGCTTCTCCTAGTGAAAAAGCACCCGTTTCATTCGTCTCAATTGTACAGACCGATTTTGACAAGAATGACTTGAAACAATACAATAGTTTTAATTATGAGGAATCGAAATTGCAACGACACATTAGTAGTTTAAAAAGGAAAATGTCTGCAAAGAAAGCCGAAATAGAAGATTTATATAAAAAAAGTGGGACACTATTCTGCAAAAAATGTAAATAAACGTGATGAAACGGCATGAAAAAACTTGCACAATCTTCGTGATGCTCAGAGATCTGTTGTCACATATCGCATCTTAAAGAACTTGCAAACTTACATGTAAACGTAGACCAAGAAAATGAATATGTTGCTCGTGCGTTAACCAAGCTATCGTTTACAATGAGTTACCAAGCCAGCAACGAGAAATTGGCCGACCAGCTGTTGGATGACTGGCGAGATGAAATGCTAAAGAACATTGACATCGACAAAACATGTGGTGCATCACTTCCACTGCTCACTACTTGAATGAAATGATATTTTATCAAATATTTAATATTGTATTTATTTATTGTATCTGGATAATGTTATCATTGATACTGATTAAAATATATGTTGATTTTCTGAAAGAAAATATGAAATTTAAAATAAAATTTAAAAATAATGCTTTCTTTTTGTTTATTGTTAGTATTATAGTGAAGGTAGGCTAAAAAGTAATACCAGAAATGAAATCAGCAGGAAAAATGCCATAAGACTACCAAGTTTTATGAAAATATCTCTAGTGTTAAAAAAGTTATGAAGAATTAAAGGCAAATTTTTGTTTTCTCGGTTCCGCGTTTGCGAACTGTTTACTTCAATTTATAAAGGGGAAAAATTCTAGCAAAATGCCAATTTTGTCAAACTTTAAATCTTCATAACTTTTTTATTAATAGAGATATTTTAAAAATTCAAACTGATTTGGAACAGTCTCAGTTAGCCCTTCTCAATAAACTAGGATGTATGCAGTAAAGGCATTTATGAAAAATCAGTCAGGGTTGCTAGAACAAGACGATACTCAAACCAAATTCCTCAATTCCTTAGGAATCGTCCAAAACCATGTTTAGACCATTGTCTGAGAATGCCTCCATCAATTGAAGAAATACAGAGAAACATAACTGAAGAAACTGGGAACAAATTCATTATAAGAAGCCAACACACAAGTGTGATGTATGAAGTTTTACTCAATGACGACATGCCAAAATGTTTATGCACACTAATTGGCCATGTAGCTGTGATACAGCATTTTCCTGATCATCATTGGGAAACATTGCCAGATGTGTACAGAGATCAGGCAATTTTTAACATTGACTTAGATGTTATGGGCAAATCGTTGGACAAAAAGGAGTTAGTTGAAAAATACTTTTTAATTAATGTCATTGCACATGATAGCAACCAAGAGCCAATTACAGAAAATAACCAAGATCAAGATAAGAAAAGAAAGGTATGCTTGGAAATCATAAAACATGTGGAAAATGGTCTTTACTTGGTTTATTCCTTTGACATTTTAGAAGAAATAGGGGAAAAGTTAGAAGACATTGAAACATTTGTGGACCTGAATGTTCTAAAAAAGTAGTTGTGGTTTACCTTTAAAAGACCTTAAAGCTCTAAAAGAAAAGAAAGGGATGAAGAGAAGAAGGGTAATAAAAGAACAACAACAAACAGAAGTACTGACTGATGGTCTGATTTATGATGATCAGTTTTGTGAACAAGAAGGTAAATGATACAACTTTTCTCTAGCCAGATTATCTCAATGTTTTTTAAAAATACATGTTTATTAACATTATTAACAATAAAGCTCTTTTTTCATGAAACACGTTATTAAAGGATTTGTTTTAAAATTCTCCTGCCGATATCACGTGGGAAGAAATAATTTTAACCATTTTCAATTTTAAAGTTCAAGGTCAGTGCTATCGAAAATAAAAAGAACCTCTGCTCTTATTTTTAGTGTTTCGAGAGTTTTAAGGACATTTTTTTCTTTTTAATCACTCATAAGAGCTAACAAATATTAAGTGATTTTAAAATGATAATAGATTTTGTTAATAGTATATATAGGATTTGATTCGCTCCATAAGGAACGGGTCATTATTGCATGACGTTCATTAATGTGCAAAATGACGTCAATCGTAATGTTGCTAAAATCACTAATTCATGTAAAAAGTCGTTTTTGATGAAATATGCGATAAAGGACCTTTTCTCAGGTAGCGGCTCATTTGTAAGATAGCAATTTTTTTTCATCAACAAAAGGAAACCGTATCGTGTGATGATGATCGTCCAGACAAAAGGAAACCGTATCGTGTGATGATGATCATCCTGATGAAAACCAATCCAGTCTAATGGCGGATCCACCAATAGCTGATCCACCAATGGCTGATGTGTCAACCCTTAGACGAGTATAAATATTTTGAGGACTTGGAAAAACATAACAAAAGTAACAAGAGGTCAATGACATTGAAGCTCTACTGATAGGTTTGTGATAGCTAGATCAGCATTCCTGTGAAGTTTCACGAAAATCCGTCAAGTAGTTTCAGAGGAGCAATCGTTACAAGTTTTCATTATACAACTCTATGTAAATGAAGATGGCCACTGGCGGCCTAGTTTAACGTCAAATCAAAATATTTTCTGACAAGGATCAACATCATGTCATACTGATCATTTTAGAAAAAGTCCCATATCAATATCTTTATATGTTTCAAGAAGTAGGCGCTACAAACTTGTATTTTGAAAATCTATTTTTAGCCATGGCGACCATCTTGAATTTCCGGCCGACCTGACATTTTGCTAGAATCAATTAGACATCAAGAGCAACATTCCTGTGAAGTTTCATGAAAATCCATAGAGTAGTTACAGAGGAGTAGTCGCTACAAGTTTTTACTAGATAACTCTATGGAAACAACGATGGCCGCTGACAGCCATGTTTAACATCGAATCAAAACAATTTTTGACAAGGATCAACATCATGTCATGCTGATCATTTTAGAAAAAGTCCCATATCAATATCAACTTATAGTTTTCAAGGAGTAGTAGCTACAAACTTGTTTTTTTGAAAATCTATTTTTAGCCGTGGTGGCCATCTTGAATTTCCGGCCGACCTGAAGTTTTGCTAGGATTAATTAGACATCAAGAGCAACATTCGTGTGAAGTTTCATGAAAATCCGTAAAGTAGTTTCAGAGGAGTAGTTGCTACAAGTCTTCATTATATAACTCTATGTAAACAAAGCATTAAAATCAGCATCCCGATATATTACTCCTACATGTATATCATTTCATCTTCAAACTGGTTTGAATATAATTGATATTATCTCGATATTTGGTTGTGAGATATCCCTCGAGATATTAGGGAGATGGTAGTGTTTCGAGGTACAGTAGGAGTAATATCGAGATAATATCGGTCATATCAACATAGATATGCATATGGTACTCGATAACGGTTGTGTATTTGACCAACTGTGCCATTTGACATGTGTACTAGTCATATTAATTAGTCAGCGTTACTAATCTTGTTATAGTCAGGTGAACTAGTCATGTATGTGTCATGTTGCTAGTCATAATGACCTGTTTTGTTTACTAGTATTGTTTTCTAGTCATGTATGTGTCGTTGCTAGTCATGATGACCTGTTTTGTTTACTATTCAACGAGACTAGTCATGTTTATTAGTCCTGAATTGAGGTTCACTAGTATTGTTGACTAGTCATGTAGGTACTTGTCATGTTGCTAGGCATGATGACCGCTGTTGTTTACTAGTCAAGGAGACTAGTCATGTTTAGTAGTTATGGATTTATGTTCACTAGTCATGTATATGTACCATGTTGCTGGTCATGATGACTAGTTTTGTTTACTAGTCATGTCATATAGATCTGGTCATGATGACTAGTTTTGTTTACTAGTCATGGGGACTAGTCATGTCATATAGATATTTCTAGTTTGATGTTGATGCATTTATGTTTAATTGTTTAGTAACAGTCATTACACTTTAAATAACTATGTATTGTCACAACATACACAAGTTACACGACATTAAGATGTGAGATATGTTGTAACTGTTAATCTACACTTAGGTGTTAGTGAGGTAAACTGTGTTTAGACGCAGAGTGATCCATGTACTTAGATTTTAGAGCTTTGTGAGCCCGTGATTATGTATTTACATGTATTTATTCGAGCCAGTTCAATTAGCATACCCCTAGACAAATGTTTAATTGTGCATGTTAAGATAAGAACATGATCACGTGGTCTCTTCAAATGCTACTTTGTGCCAATATTGTTTCAATATCGAGTACTTCAAATAAAACCTGTTATTTGTATATATTTGCAGTCTGTTGTCTATGACCCGGCTTACATTTTGGGGGCTCATCCGGGATTCCAAATAAGACGTCCTGCTTCAACCAGAAAAATACCACAATGGAAGACAGCAACCAGAAAACAATTCGAGAGGGACTGATGTCCACAAGAAAAATTATGTACACGGCCTCTATAGAAGTGCTGCGTGGTGTGAGCGACCATTTGGGGATTGGCGGTGATGGACTCGGCCAAGCTGAAATCCTTGAAGGGCTCGAAGTGCACATCCAGCGACTTTGTAGCGAATTATACCTGGATGTAAAAATGTTTACATTGGTGGATTTAGAGAGGGAGTTGATCGAGGCGGGGCAGGGGGAAAGGGCGAAACAGACTGAAAAGGTTTCAACAGGTACAAAGACTGAGAGCAAATCAGCGTCAGAAAAAAACATACCTGCCCTATGGCGGAAAGACTTTAAAGTTTCCGGCACGATAACAGAGGGAGGGTTGTCGTATACCAGCTTGAATAGGCAGATTGAGGCGGGACTGAAGAAGGGCTATACCGAGTTGGAGATTATCGATGGAGTGATCAAAGCGATGGCCCCAGGGGCAAGAGTGCAAAGTTACCTCGAAGGACGGGATGACGTAACCCTCGAAACCTTGAGGAAGATTCTGCACTCAGTTTATAAGGAACAACCGGCCACGGAACTCTATAAAAAACTTTGCAATATAACCCAAAGTACGTCAGAAGACGCAATGGATTTCTTTACAAGAACCCTGGACTTAAAGCAAAAGGTGATGGCTGCCAGCAAAGTACAGACGGAAGTTACGTATAGTGAAGCCCTTGTGGAGGAGATGTTTCATCATGCCCTTGGAACAGGGCTTAGAGACGATAGTGTCCGACACCGTTTGAGACCTGTGCTGACAACTGGGGTAACAGATGTTGAAATCATGACTTTCCTAAATAAAATTTTAATTACAGAAAAAGAGCATGAGCAAAAATGTGCCACCAAAAAAATCAAAGTGCAGTCATTGACAGTAGAAAATGACTTTGAAAAACTAAAAGAAGAATTAGAAAGTCTAAAAGTACAAATGTTAAATAACAATTTCAAAACAGAACAAAGACAATTTGCCAGCCCTCGGAGAAGAAACTTTAAAACCCGATGTGAGGCTTGTGACAAAACAGAGGCGGTCAACTGTTGTCATTGCTTTAAATGCGGCAGTGATAGTCATTTTGCGCGGGGATGCAGGGCCCATCAGGAAAACGGGAAACGGTCACAGGTGGTGGGGACCCGGTGACCGGTTATCGGAACGTAAAAGCCCCACAGTGTGCTCACTGTACTAACATTTTAGAGGAGTCAGTTGTATCAATTTGTTCGAAGTGTAAGTGTTCAGTATATTGTTCAAGAGAGTGTCAGTCATTACATTGGGCAAAGCATAAGTATTTATGTAGGGCAATTGACCAACTAAACAAGAGGCCCAAGAGGGCCTGTGGACGCTCTACTGGCTAAAACAGCTCTTATAGATTTAGATAGATATAGCTAGATATAGATCTGTTCTCCTATAGAATTAACAAAGGAAAATACAATATAGCATTTTTCAACAAATCAAGGGCCATAACTCTGTTATTACTAACAAGATCAAGCTGGTTTTCGAAATTGTCCAAGATTTCATTGATATACTGCGCTTTGCACAACTAGACATCATACGGAGGCTTCCTGCCAAATTTTGTAGAAATCCAACAAGCCGTTTAAGAGGAGTATCGCCGACAAGAAATTTAAAATGAAAATGTCAAAGGGCCATAACTCAGTCAAAAATCAGCGAACTGGAACAAAAGCGTGATATTCACAACTAGACATCTTACCGATGCTTCCTGCCAAGTTTCGTCGAAATTCAACAAGGCATTTCAGATGAGTAGCGCCGACAAGAAATTTTAAAGTAAGTGTCAAGTAATTCAAAAGATAATGAAAAAAAAATTAAAAAAAATTCAAATCTATTCAAAAAAAAATAAAAATAAATAAAAAAAAGAAACAAAAAAAACAACAAGAGGTCAATGACCTTGAAGCTCTACTGATTGATTTTGATTTCAGGAAGTAGTCGCTACAGACTTGTTTTTTGAAAAATTATTTTCAGCCGTGGCGGCCATCTTGAATTTCCGGCCGACCTGAAATTTTGCTAGGATCAATAAGACATCAAGAGCAACATTCCTGTGAAGTTTCATGAAAAGCCGTCAAGTAGTTTCACAGGAATAGTCGCTACAAGTTTTCATTATATAACTCTATGTAAACAAAGATGGCCGCTGACAGCCATGTTTAACGTCGAATCAAAATAATGTTTGACTTTGATAACCATCATGTCATGCTGATCATTTTACAAAAAGTCCCATATCAATATCACTTACAGTTTTCAAGACGTAGTCGCTACAAACTTCTTTTTTAAAAAATCTAATTTTAGCTGTGGCGGCCATCTTGAATTTCTGGCCAATCTGAAATTTTGCTAGGATCAATTAAACATTAAGAGCAACATTCCTGTAAAGTTTCATGAAAATCTGCCAAGTAGTTTCAAAGGATTAGTCGCTACAAGTTTTTACTATATAACTCTATGTAAAAAAAGATGGCTGCTGGCAGCCATGTTTAACGTTGAATCAAAACAATTTTTGACAAGGACCAACATCATGTCATGCTGATTATTTTACAGAAAGTCCAATATCAATATCACTTATAGTTTTCAAGTAGTAGTCGCTACAAACTTGTATTTTGAAAATCTATTTTTAGCCATGGCAGCCATCTTGAATTTCCAACGACCTGAAATTTTGCTAGGATCAATTAGACATCAAGAGCAACATTCCTGTGAAGTTTAATGAAAATCCGTCAAGTAGTTTCAGAGGAGTAGTCGCTACAAGTTTTCATTATATAACTCTATGTAAACAAAGATGGCCACTGGCAGCCATGTTTAACGTCGAATCAAAATAATGTTTGACTCTTATAACCATCATGTCATGCTGATCATTTTACAAAAAGTCCCATATCAATATCACTTATAGTTTTCAAGACGTAGTCGCTACAAACTTCTTTTTTAAAAATCTATTTTTAGCTGTGGCGGCCATCTTGAATTTCTGGCCGATCTGAAATTTTGCTAGGATCAATTAGACATTAAGAGCAATATTCCTGTAAAGTTTCATGAAAATCTGTCAAGTAGTTTCAAAGGAGTAGTCGCTACAAGTTTTTACTGTATAACTGTATGTAAACAAAGATGGCCTCTGGCAGCCATGTTTAACGTTGAATCAAAACGATTTTTGACAAGGACCAACATCATGTCATGCTGATCATTTTAGAAAAAGTCCCATATCAATATCACTTATAGTTTTCAAGAAGTAGTCGCTACAAACTTGTATTTTGAAAATTTATTTTTAGCCGTGGCGGCCATCTTGAATTTCCGGCCGACCTGAAATTTTGCTAGAATCAATTAGACATCAAGAGCAACATTCCTGTGAAGTTTCATGAAAATCTGTCAAGTAGTTTCAGAGGAGTAGTTGCTACAAGTTTTCATTATATAACTCTATGTAAACAAAGATGGCCGCTGGCAGCCATGTTTAACGTCGAATCAAAACGATTTTCGACAAGGACCAACATCATGTCATGCTGATCATTTTAGAAAAAGTTCCATATCAATATCACTTAAAGTTTTCATGAAGAAGTCGCTACAAACTTGTTTTTTAAAAACCTATTTTTAGATCTGGCGGCCATCTTGGATTTCACATCAACATGAATTTTTGCTAGGATCAACTAGACTTCATGGGCAACATTTCTGTAAAGTTTCATGAAAATCCATTCAGTAGTTTCAGAGAAGAAGTCTCTACAAAAAAAAGTTTACAGACAGACGGACAGACGGACGACGGACGCCACACCACGGCATAAGCTCTGCTGATCTCTGACCAGTAGAGCTAATAATTAAAAAAAAATAAAAAAAAAAAAAAAAATGTAATCGAAAAAAGAAAACAAGAGGCCCAAGAGGGCCTGTGGACGCTCTACTGGCTAACACGGCTCTTATAACATCAATGAAGCGAGTGACTGCCATTAAAAAACTGCTTTTTAACTAAAGCAAGGGCCATAACTAAAGACTCTGGTAAAGTTTGGTAAAGATCAGATGAAAATGAAGGCCCTATCATATTAACGAGGCAAAATATAGCATTTTTAACTAAATCAAGAGCCATAACTCCTCTGTTACTGGTTCGACTGGTCCAACATAGAGTTAAAAAAATAATAATAATAATAATAATAATAATTTAAAAAAAAAAAAAATTAAAAAAATAATAATTAAAACAAAAGAAATTTTAAAAAAAAATTCAAAAAATATTCAAAAAAAAAAAAAAAAAAAAAATTAACAAAAAATTATTCAAAAAAAAAAATAATAAAAGAAATATTCAAAAAAAAAAAAAAAAATTTAAAACAACAATATTTAAAAAAAAAAAAATAAAAAAAAAAAAAATATATATATAAAAAAGAAAGTCATAAAATCAGTTAAAGTTTGGCAAAGATCAGATGCAAAATGAAGGGCCTATCGTATGACGATGCAAATTATAGCATTTTTAACAAAATCAAGGGCCATAACTCCACTGTTACTGGTTCGATCTGGTTGATTTTCGAACTTGACCAAGCTTTCATAGACATTAACAATCTGATGAAGTTTGGTAAAGATCGGATGTAAAATCTTAACGAGGCAAAATATATCATTTTGAACTAAATCAAGGGCCATAACTCTGCTGTGACTGGTCCGATATGAATGGTTTTCGAACTTGTTTGAGCTTTTAACGACATTAACAACCTGATCAAGTTTAGTAAAGATCGGATGAACAATGAAGCCCCTATCGTCTTAACGAGGCAAAATATGGCATTTTTAACTAAATCAAGGGCCACAACTCCGCTGTGACTGGTCCAATATGGCTGGTTTTCGAACTTGTTCGAGCTTTTAACGACATTAACAACCTGATAAAGTTTAGTAAAGATCTGATGAACAATGAAGCCCCTATCGTCTTAACGAGGCAAAATATGGCATTTTTAACTAAATCAAGGGCCATAACTCCACTTTTACTAATCCGATATTGCTGGTTTTCGAACTTGTCCGAGCTTTCATTGATATTAACAATCTGATAAAGTTTGGTAAAGATCGGATGAACAATGAAGCCCCTATCGTCTTAACGAGGCAAAATTTAGCATTTTTAACTAATCAAGGGCCATAACTCCGCCGTTACTGGTCCTATATGGCTGGTTTTCGAACTTGTCCGAACTTTCATTGATATTAAAAATGTGGTAAAGTTTAGTAATGATAGGATGAAAAATAAAGGCCCTATCGTCTTAACGAGGCAAAATATAGCAATATAGCATTTTTAACTAAATCAAGGACCATAACTCCGCTGTTACTGGTCCGATCTGGCTGGTTTTCGAACTTGTCCGTGCTTTCATTGATATTAACAATGTGGTAAAGCTTGATAAAGATAGGATGAAAAATGAAGGCCCTATAGTCTTAACGAGGCAAAATACAGCAGTATAGCATTTTTAACTAAATCAAGGGCCATAACTCCGCTGTTACTTGTCCGATCTGGCTGGTTTTCGAACTCATCCGAGCTTTCATTGATATTAACAACATGTTAAAGTATGGTAAAGGTCGGATGAAAAATGAAGGCCCTATCGTCTTAACGAGTCAAAAGTTAACGCCGACGCCGACGACGGACGACGGACGACAGACGACGGACGGACGACGGACAACTCGGCATCCCATAAGCGAAGGCCAGTAGAGCTAAAAAATCAAAAAGATTTTTTTTTTTTTTTTTAAAAACTGTTACCCCCGGGGCGCGTCCAAATTTGACACCAGGGTCACCATTTGAACAAACTTGGTAGAGGACCATAAGCTGATGCTACATGTAATACATGAGAGCTCTGTGCCATGTGGTTCCAGAGAAGAAGATTTTTTCCGTTTTTCCCTATACAAGCCTAAGTAAAACTGTGACCCCCAGGGTGGGGCCAAATGTGACCAAACCCCCAGGGTGGGGCCAAATGTGACCAATGGGTCACCATTTGAACAAACTTGGTAGAAGACCATAAACTGATAGCAAATGCAAAATATTAAACCTCTGGCTCTTGCAGTTTCAGAGAAGAAGATTATTTCAGTTTTTCCCTATACATGTCTATGTAAAACATATGACCCTTGGGGCGGGGTCAAATGTGACCCCAGGGTCACCATTTGAACAAACTTGGTAAAGGACCATAAGCTTATAGTAACAGCAAAATATTAAACCTCTGGCTCTTGCAGTTTCAGAGAAGAACATTTTTTTAAGTTTTTCCCTATACATGTCCAGTGTTTTATCTACCCCTGCGTCATGCGTCAAATACGCAGTATTTTCAAATTTGACGCACAAATATTGTTGCCGCTGCGTACATTGACGCAGCCGAAAAAGGAGCCGTAAAATAAACGTAGTCGTAAGCGATTTTCACGCTATAAGTGTAATTTACGCGCACTTTTTGCACAATGAAACAACGATTTTCATTGGCTGAATTGTATGCAATGTCCAATCAAATGAGCTGTTCGGAGATGTTGTCAGCGTTCTTCGCAACATGGCGTCGAACGTCAAAAAAACAAAATTAGATCCAAAACAACCAAAATTACAGTTTGGGCCGCGTTTGCCCCCAACCTCCACCACTGATGACAACAACAACAGTGTCGAGTCGCTACCATTAAAGGACGAAGAAACGGTAACACGTAAAATAAAGCGTAAGTTTGTTCCGCAGTGGTTGCGAACGTACGGCTGGCTCCGTTTCGAGAAAGATAGCAATGAATCTGGAGGATTTATGTTTTGCCAGGTCTGCACAGATGCGAAACTGAATAACTCTATGACCAAGGCTGCAAAAAACACTAGTTTCCAGAACAGCTCATTGACAAGACATGCTGGTTTGTCAGAACACAAACTAGTGATTGAGGGGCCACAACACCAGGCAGATTTGAAGGCAGTATTACAAAAACATTCTTCTAAACAAGACATAGCAGTGAAGGTGCTTCTTAAGTGTGTACATTGGCTCAGTGTAGAAGACATACCTTTTCTGAAATACAAATCTCTTCTGAATTTAATTCATGACTTTACGGTTGAAGAAATTGATTCCATTGGCATCCTGAAGAATTCTGCTATTCAGTATGACTCAGCTACCACCTGTTCAGAGTTACTAGAGAGCCTAGCTGATGTTGTTGAGGATAGTCTGATATCTGACATGCAAAATTCACCAATAATAACAGCCTTGGCAGATGAAAGTACTGACATTGCCAACAACAAACGCCTTGTCATATATGCTCAGATTATTTCGGAGGACATGAAACCATCAACAAGATTTCTAACAAATGTAGAATGTTTAGATGCTTCTGGTAAAGGGATTGCAGATTCTATACTCCAGGAATTTCAGAAGAGAGGTGTTGGACCAGAGAAGATTATGAGCTTGGGATCGGATGGGGCGTCAGTGATGACTGGGAAACATAATGGTAAGTCGGGACACTAATTTTAAAATGTATTAATTATATAAATAAATATTTAATTAAATAATTATTAATTATGATCTAATCACATTTCCATTTTATTTTAGTAGTTCACTGTTCTGTTCCTAGTCCATAGATGTGAAATCAATACTATTTAAAATCTGAGCATGTGTTTATTGTTGGCTGTCAGTGCTTTAATCTACCAAATCTGTACTTATATAACTACAAAATTAATTCATACTACAAACTAGTATATTCTATATTTTTCAGGTTGTGCAGCAATAATGAAGCGTAAGAACCCTCATATGTATAATGTTCATTGTGTGGCTCACAGGTTAGCATTATGCACGTCTCAAGCAGCAGAACATATCCCTCAACTGAAGCAGCATCAACAAATACTGACAGATCTGTTTTATTATTTCAAGGTTGGTTGATATTTCAGTTGTGTGTTATAACTATTTCATGTAATTGATGAGTCAGAATAATTGATGTAAATATAAACTGTTTTTATTATTAGCTATGGTATTGGGGTTTGTAATCATACAGTACTATACTAGTCTATAATTATTAAACATTATAATAAAACTAACTTAATTTCTAAGATCACATTTGAATGATGACGATGATAATATAAAATGTTTTACTGTTTACCATTTAACACATGTCCATTATTATCATCATTCGATATCATTATATTAATAAGATTTAATTTATTCTTCAATTGTATAATATAAATGATTTTTTTTAGGGCAGTGCAAAGAGAGCAGGAAGGCTTCAAGAGATACAGCAGATAATTGACGATCCAATGCTGACTATCAAAGAGATTCACTCTGTACGGTGGCTGTCATATTTTAGTGCCCTCACCACAGTTTTTAGAACGTTGGACAGCCTCCTGACATATCTAGCAGAGTGCCCTCTTAGTGATCCCAAGGCCTGTGGACTAAAGAAAAAGGTACGCTAAAGTGTTGTTGTTTTTTTCAAAATGATATTTATTCGTACAGTTACAACAAAATAGTGATAAAACAATTGCAGGTATGTATTTATCTAAAACAGTCATCAAATACATATTGGAGTTTTATTATGTACAATCATTGAATGCTTTTTAACATAAACAAAATGCATGACTTTACTTCTGTTAGTTGGTAATCATGACATTAATGATTATATCTATTTCTCATTGTATGCAGATGTCCACCAATACATTCATATCCATAACCTACCTGATGATGGATGCCATGGCGCCAGTGACTAGACTTTCACAGTTTTTCCAGACAGAGAATGTAGATGTTGCCCTTGTAAAGGTACATTCCCTAATTGAATCTTAACATGGTAACATTACTATGATTATACATACTTTAGTTTTAAGTACTCAAAATTTAAGCATAGTTTTAGCAACCCCAGTCATTTATTAAAGTATGTCAAAAAAGCATTCAACTTAATGAATATTATAGAGCTCTTTAATACTTCTGCAAAACAGTTTGAATTTTAAGTATACCTCTAGTAGAACAAAAGTTATTGAAATTTTAAGTTTAAAAAAACGGGTCGTTTTCAGAATTTTTCTCCTTATTTAATGCAGATTTATTTCGCTCGACAACGGACCCGAAATCGAAGACAATTATTAACAAATTAGTGTATTTATTTTATTTTTCAAGATATCTTCATGAAACTTGGCTATCTGGTGTATTTTTTTCTGCTGATTGCATTTCTGCATGTTAAAACTTTGTATCTTGATAGGGTATTAAGTTATTTAAGAAAAATGAAACACATTTTCAATTTTTTTTAATATACATTTTAACGGCATATTATATTAAGATGTCCTATCTAAGAACAACAATAATCAGAAATAAACTACCTTAAACATTTCATACAAAGACTGAATATTTTTATATTCTGGAATGAACCACTGTCGGCCCGAATTAAGACAGTCTGGCACAAAACCTTTTTTTAATATGAACTGATTTTCAACAGTTTGCTCGTCAACGCGGGTGGGCCACTGGAAATGTCCTGGTTTCCTGCATGGTGCCATGAACCTTACAACTGCCAGATTATTGTCGTTTACTGACAGTACAATGCCAGGATACCAGCTGTCCTGATACGACACCACAACATATTCATTTACGTTGCAGCGTTCATCCTTTGGGAGTTTTCTTTTTAGTTCATTTTCTAAGTCGCATCGTTCATTTTCATTAATTTCATCTTCATCATCACTGGTATTATGTTTTCTCCTACTTTTTTCTTGGTCATTATGTTTTCCCGCGTTTTTACGTTTTTTTGTGTTCATCTTTTCTTTTTCTTTTAACATTTCATCATTGATGTCGGCAGCAACTTTCTTTTCCTGTTGTATGTGATGCTGCCTTAAGTTGCGGCCACCTTTACGTGCCTTTTTCATCAATTCAACTCTTGTATCCACGGGCATGTCATCAAACCATTTCATCATTCCAATACGATTTCTCTTTAAAAGTTGCACTGATGAGTGGTGGTGCATTGATGCGCTCGGTCTTCGTTTTTGACTGCTGTCCAAATCACCAAAATGGTGCTCGCACCCAAGATTAGTAACCTGAGCAAACTCGGTTCGAACAAGGTCATCGGCACTGGCCTCTTTACAGAACTGTCCTCCTGGCAAGAATTCAATCAGCTGCTTATTTATAACTTTAATCATTGCCTGAGAAACAAGTTTTATTAAGTCAAACAGGAGTTCTCTGGTGTCCTCTAGCAGGATGAAGAGTGGATCATAACGCTGTTGATGCTGGACAGTATGTATTTCTAGGGAATCGGATGTCGACCAATGAGAAGTTGAGTTGAGAAGGATGGCTGGATTTTCTGTTGTGTTTTCAAGGAATGTTTTAAGCTCACTGACGTGGGGGTAAAGCTGCAGGTAGGGCACTGTTCCACACGTACACAAGTTCCAGTATGGTCCTGTGACCTGCACGTAAAACAAACCTAAACATTGCAGCATGGCAGTGATTACCCTTGATTCAAGATCTGCCTTTACCGATTTTAGTTTCAGATTGGGTGTTTTCACTGTTTCCAACACCTTAAGGAACTCCTGTTTATGTATATAGACTTCTGCAGACGTCTGAAACAACGCATTGAATCTGTTGTCACGGTAATTGCCAATCAACGACTTTATTCCATTTGCAGCGCAGTGGGCCTCCCAGCGGTCACGTACACCATGATGCTCACCAGCTGGTCCAAAAACATCCGAAGTTGTCCTTACTGCTCGCTCGACGACCGATCCTTTTTTGCTCCAGCATTTAAAAACGGGAAGAGTATCTCGACCTATAGGACCATGGCTTTCAACGAGTGTTTTCTCCAGCTCTTTCATGCCCGGCGATATATAGCTGTGGAAACCAAGCAGCACATGTGCCATGCAGTGAAAACTGTGCACTATCTTCTTGTCCCCGTCAAAGTCTGCTAAAGTTTCATCTCTCCAGTCATTCAAGAGTTTGTTTGCCAGTTTCTCATTGCTGGCTCTGTCACTCATGGTGAAAGCTAATTTTTGGAGGGAGTTTGAAATAAATTTCTGTTTGTGAGTTGCAGGATCAGGGGCAAATGTACTGGTGGCGTGTAACTCTGCTAACTCGAACAGGTGTGCTTTTGTCACACTGTTTATGGTCACCGCTGTTTCATGTGCAACACGATTAAAACCGAGACTTATTATATCCCCACTGTCTAGCGTCACTGACGTATCTACTATTTTTTGCTTTCTCCGCGTTGTTCCGTCCCTGTTAAGTCCCCAGTTGTTACACGCGTCTACTTTCTCAGAAATATAGGCCTTTGCCAAGAAGTGACCTTGATCAACAATTGTTTGAACAGTGTTCCTATTTGGTAGATCTGCTTTTGTTAGTTCATTTTTTAAAAGGTGTTTACAAACGGCCTGTATTACGGGTGAAACTTTTTCTACAGCTACTTCCAACCCTGATAATTCAAGGACACATAACCGAATACTATCTGTGTAGGTACCATCAACATTTTTTGTTTGGAAGTTGGACAGTAACATTTCCTGCAGTTCATTCATTTCGATTTCATGGTTATCAATCTCATTGTCTTTCAAACGCAAAAGTGTTTTTAGCTCATTAACCTGTTCGATCAGCTCATCCTGTCTTTCTGTTTTTACATTTTTCAGTTGGTTTTTAAAATAGCTGGCATTTTTTTGAGCAGTTATTTTCTTGGTCTGTTCACGTTTTAACAATTGTTTGAGTTCTCCCTGATACGTCGGATTTGTACTTGTCGATTCAATTTCAGATCTAGCGTCATGAAGCAGTTTCTCAGTGTACCTCAGTTTCATTTCAGTTTCCATTAAAACTTTGTTTTGTTTACAGGTACGACGTTCAGCATCTCGCATTAAGTGCAGATTTTTCTTTGCAGTTTCATCTCTTTTGTTTACGTTTTTAACTGAATAGTGTCCAATTCTGTTTTCAGTTGACAGCAACTTTTCAACTTTGCAGGTAATTTTATTTTGTAAGCCGTTATTTTTTTTCTGGAGTATGTTATATTGATACTGGAGCAAGTTTTTCGCTTTAAACATTTCTTTCTGGTTTGTATCAAGTACCGCTACATGTGTGTCAGCTATAAGTTCAATGCACGTCTCGTTTATTTGTGGACATATCTGAATGTTACCAAGTGCTGATAGTTTCGTCGGGGTAACCGAGTCATCAGGCTTAGCTTTGTAGGCCGGGACTGAACAATTTGAAGTGGGGTCACGGTTTACTAGTAATACATGTTGTTCCACTGTTTTAGTAATGCATGGTTCACTACGTTTTTCAAAAGTGTTTGTATGGGTAATGGGGGGTTCACAGTTCTCTTTCACAGATATAGCTTGAGGGGAGGGGGGTTCAAAGGTTTGTTCCATTAAGTCGGCAACATTTTTGAAGCCATTCACTTTTTTTTTGAGACTCAATTTACGTCTCTGTTCAACAAGGCGGTGTACTTTTGTCGCAAAGGATTTTTCACATACAGTCAGAAATTTAGGGTCTAACTTGCAGACTAACTTGAAAAGTTCACCAGTTGGTCTTTGCGACTTGTCAAGAAAACACTTAAGTTCAATAAGTACACCATTTGGAAGACAACTAGGACTAGGTGAGATACATTCTGGATGATTGAGGATGTCATCTTTCTTTATTTCAAACTTCTGACAAAATGGTCCTGGATACTCCATTCTAACCCCAAGAAGAAGTAAGAAATGGCAGAGAAACAGCATCATCTGCTACTCTACATGTCAGATCTAGTACGATTTCAGTCTGAAAAAGAAATGAATATAGTTCTAAGCAATTTTAAACATAGATATGCTGATATAGAAGTCGAAGAACTTTCGAGATTTTTTTTTTCTTTTTTTCTTTTTTTTCTTTCTTTCTTCGCATGAAATGGGTCTAATTTACAACTAAATGCAATATTTTTGCATTAAAACATTTTATTGTATTATATATATTGGTAAAACAAACACAATACTTAAAATATTGCATTATCTTGCGTTAAATATCGATAAAAACGTGTTGTTTACGTTTGCTTATTTACGATCGTAAAATTCAAAATGGCGGACACGCTTCCGCTCGATGTAAAAATATTTTCTCCAACTTTGCCCCGAAATGCGGAGCACTAAATCTTGTTTGCGGAGAACGTTTTATATATCAAAAGAAAGCTTAGAATGTCTACTATTTAGCAGTGTATGAAGAATATTGACTTACTTTGAATTTTTACCACCAGGGACGTTCAACTTTGGTCGATTTTTTTTTTCACTTCAACATTTCCGATTTTTACTATTCAACTTCCGGTGAATAATAAGTTCATTCATCCGATTGGTTGGATAACTAATATGAATATTCATGAGGATTATCTAGGTCGCATTGCAATTTACAACTACCATACACCACGCGCTGATTGAACGACAATAGAATTATCGCCGCACGCGTAAATTTACCAATAAGTGTAAATCAATATTAAATAGATAATTCATGATAATTAATAACAATAACACAATATATATGTTTAAAAAGATAATTTTATTACCTTTTCATTGATATAAGTTTTATTACTGAAAGAAAGACATAAGAGCGCATAAAAGCAAAAAGAGTACAGTGACCCCATCAATACACGATAATTCCAGCTGATAATCTTAGATCACTGGGGTTGCTAATAGTTTTAATAGATATTAGAATTGTGTTTAACTG
The DNA here is from genome assembly GCA_037043455.1 of Cyrtodaria siliqua. Classification (NCBI taxonomy): domain Eukaryota; kingdom Metazoa; phylum Mollusca; class Bivalvia; order Adapedonta; family Hiatellidae; genus Cyrtodaria; species Cyrtodaria siliqua. The sequence goes on from JAWPHD010007597.1 coordinate 44,840, forward strand.
AAGGGTCCAAAAGTATTAAGTTGTGTCTAACTACCGAATACAATACTGAATAGTTGTAGTTGGTTATCCATTTTATTTTTAATACCACAACAACAAAAAAGTTACAAACCAATTTAAATATTGGTTGGTTATGGTAGCAAAAAATATAAAATGTCATTATTTTTTTTAATGAAATTAAAAATATTTGTAGTAGAATCATATCTTCATTCTTGATTCTAGAATCATACCGTTGTTATTTTTTTCACACAATTATACTGTTCTTTTTATAAATATTTGTCATTTGATAATTTATAGATCAAGTTGGACTTGTGTGTAAAAGAACTGGAAAAGCTGAAATCCCTTGGCACACCCCACCTACAAAAACTCACAGAAGATCTTCAAGAAGGTGGCACGACGTTCAAGGAGCATCACATCACAAACAGCAATTTCAAGATACAGAAGCTGGCTGATGAATTTGCCGATTCCTTGATTGCAAACATCAAATCAAGGTAATTCCTAATGTTTCTATTACAGCATTTATTATCCTTATAATAAAAAATATCACATATGAATAAGACAAGTATTTTGAGTTTCACTAAAAAATCATGCTCATGTCAGTACATTTTATGATTTTGTTTTAAAGTAATAAAGTATAACCAATTTCTTGTCGGCACTATTCTCCTAAACGCCTTGTTGGATTTCGATGAAACTTGGTATGAAATCTTAATGTGGGGAGACATGTTTGTGTTGCAAAAACAACCCCATCTAGTTAAATTGTTTGTAGCCTTTGGGTTTTTAACTTATTCTAACTTCAGATTCCCTGATGATGATATACTGACAGCCTTCAATGTGTTGTCCATGAGGCCTCTGTCATTCCTAGATAAAAGTCAACTGGAGGAATATGGTAACCATGAGATTCAGACACTCTGCGACTTTTATGGTACAGCCCAAACCAGTACTTGGAAAGAAGATGGGAAAGATCAGCAGAAAGTATCACAACCGTTGATTGATATTCCACAAACTGTGGATGAGTGGCATACAGCCAAGCTTGTGGTAAAGGCAGAACAATATCCACGTGACCAAATGTGTAAACTCTGGTTCCTTATTAACAAATATCACAAGGATGAATTCCCTAATCTGTGTATCTTGGCGAAACTGGCTCTTACTTGCAGTGTGCACACTGCTGGATGCGAAAGAGGGTTCTCTGTTCAGAACAGAATTCTTACCACCTTTAGAAATAGGCTTGGGATTGAGAAACAGAGAAATCTGATGCTTATCAAGATTGATGGGGATGACAGACGTACCTTCAGTTTTGAAGAGGCTTTGAAGAAATGGCAAACCAAAAAAGAGAGAAGAGTCTATGAACTTAAAAAAATGAACTAACTTGTTAAATTGTTTGCAGACACAGTTAAATTGTGTTTGGTCACAGTTGTTAGAATACCAGCATTTAAAACAGAGAGTTTTGACTGGATCTATGAACTGAAACAATGATCTAATTTGTTAAATTGTTTGCAGACACAGATAAATTGTTGAGTTAATCATGTTTGGTTACAGTTGTTAGAATACCAGCATTTAAAACGGAGACTGGTGACTGGGTCTATGAAATAAAAAAAATGAACTAATTTGTTAAATTGTTAAATGTTTATTATTGAATACAATTTGATTTCATTATAGTTACTACTACAATACAAATGTAGTACATATCTAGTCATTTTCAAATAAATACACTGTTATTTTAGCTAGAGTTGTTTGTTTTTTTGTATGAAAATAAAATAAGTATTAGTTAGTCCAGTGTTTTATCTTGAATTGGCTACATAAAATACTTTGAAAGGTACTTTGTGTAATTAAAACAATAAAAAATGAACATGCTATTTTTTTTTAAAATGTTGAGAATTGATCACCAGTTTCAATGTGACGCATATGTTTGGATTTTGACACATTGTTTTTTGTCTGGGTGTGTCAAATGACTCGCATGTAGCCAATTGTAGATAAAACACTGCATGTCTATGTAAAACATGTGACCCTTGGGCCGGGGCCAAATGTGACCCCAGGGTCACCATTTGAACAAACTTGGTAAAGGACCTTAAGCTTATAGCAACAGCAAAATATTAAACCTCTGGCTCTTGCAGTTTCAGAGAAGAAGATTTTTTAAGTTTTTTCCTATACATGTCTATGTAAAACATGTGACCCTTGGGGCGGGGCCAAATGTGACCCCAGGGTCACCATTTGAACAAACTTAGTAGAGGACCATAAGCTGATGCTACATGTAATACATGAGAGCTCTGTGCCATGTGGTTCCAGAGAAGAAGATTTTTTTCAGATTTTCCCTATACAAGCCTATGTAAAACTGTGACCCCCGGGGTGGGGCCAAATGTGACCCCTGGGTCAGCATTTGAACAAACTTGGTAGAGGACCACAAACTTATATCAAAAGCTAAATATTAAACCTCTGGCTCTTGCAGTTTCAGAGAAGGTTTTTTTTTAAGTTTTTCCCTATACATGTCTATATAAAACATGTGACCCTTGGCCAAATGTGACCCTAGGGTCACCATTTGAACAAACTTGGTAAAGGACCATAAGCTTATAGTAAATGCAAAATATCAAACCTCTGGCTGTCGTAGTTTCCGAGAAGAAGATTTAAAAAAAAAAATCCTATATAAGTCTATGTAAAACAGTGACCCCCGGGGCGGAGACAAATTTGACCCCAGGGTCACCATTTGAACACACTTAGCAGAGGACCATAAGCTGATTCTACATGTAATACATGAGAGGTCTGTGCCTTGTGGTTTCAGAGAAGAAGATTTTTTAAAGTTTTTTCCCATATGTGTATATGAAAAACATGCAAAACCTCAATATACAAACTTTGGACCCCCGGGGCACGGCCATTTTTGACCCCGGGGACTTTATTTGAACAAACTTGATAGTCTAGGCGTTGGCGATCATTTTAAAAGAAAAACTGTTGAAATCTGTCCAGAGGTTCTGGAGAAGAAGATTTTTTAAGGTTTCGACCATATATGGTAATGGCAGCCATCTTGGATGTAGCGCTGACCTAATTTTAACAAATCTAAAAAGCATTCATCTAAGGATCATCCATGTGAAGTTTGGTCAAAATTAGCCAAGCGGTTTCTGAGGAGAAGTCGTTTGAAGAAAAGTTAACGGACGGACGACGGACAACGGACGACGGACGACGGACGGACGACGGACGACGGAAGACGGACAACACACCATCCCATAAGCTCTGCTGGCCCTTGGCCAGTAGAGCTAAAAATGAGAACGTTTGTGTTGAGAATTCTGAAAACATTAAGGGTAAAGTACATCAACTAACTGGTAGGGAAAGTGCTCGTCTAATTAAAATAGTGGGTGAAGAGTGTACTGTGTCGTGCATGCTACAAGGAAGAAAAATTAATGTACTATGGGATACAGGAGCACAAGTTTCGATATTACCATCATCCGAATTAATATTATTCCCTGAAGTCCAAGTGCGTCCAGTAGAGGAATTAGTAGGCATTAAAGTCACGTCAGCAAGTGGCGCTACTATTCCATTTGAGGGTTGGGTAGAATTAAGTTTTAGTATGTGTTCAGATCACACCGATGGGGTGTTAACTGTTCCTTTTTTAGTTAGTCCTCTAGCAAGCATAACTAAACCCATTATTGGGTATAACGTAATTGCACTCTACCATGACATTGTGGGTACAAATGGCCTAACTGAACAACTTAAAAAGACACAGTCCAATTTTACGGACAATGAATTAAGTCAAATTTGTTCTTTAATAAGTTTGAAAAATGACCACACATTTGGTAAGGTCAAATTGGGTAAACAAGATGTGATTATTCCAAAGGGCGGGTCAACGTGGGTAAAGGAGACCGTACATACAGACACCGTGACTGAACCTTGCTCAGCAATCTTTGTACCATTAGATGATCATTCTTGGGAGGGGGATATAGAGATACAAGAAACGTTGGTTTCCATTGCCAGGGGAGTAGCATGTCATATACAGGTGCCAGTGGTCAATAACACTCAGCATGAAATTGTTTTGAAAAAACGTTCAGTGATCGGTACAGTACAGACCGTGCAGTCTATAATTACTTTGGCCGACAAGAGAGATGGTACGGAGTCCGCAAAGGTATGTAGTAACATGGTCGACCCAGAATTTGAAGGAAGGGTCAGGGATGGAAATGATGAGGTAAGTACTGGCAATTGGGATGTTAATTTAGACATTGATCTTACTGGGATGACAGAGACACAGAAAATGAAGGTAAGGTATATGCTTTGGGAAGAAAGGGATGCGTTTTCAAAGGGAGAAGAGGATATTGGATGCGCTGAAGAGCTAGAAATGGACATCAAATTAACAGATCAAACCCCAGTGCAGAAAACATATATGTCCATACCAAAACCACTCCACAAAGAGGTAAAAGATTATATAATAGATCTCGTCAATAGAGGATGGGTAAGAAAGTCAAAATCACACTACTCTAGTCCAGTGGTTTGCGTCAGAAAGCGAGATGGAACTTTGAGACTATGTATTGACTACAGACAGCTTAATGCCAAGACAGTCCAAGAACAACAACCCATACCCAGGATACAGGATACTTTAGACAGTTTAGGAGGCAATGAGTGGTTTTCAGTGTTAGATCAGGGGAAGGCCTATCACCAGGTTTTGTGAAGGACGAATGCAGACCATTGACAGCCTTTATCACACCTTGGGGTTTGTACGAATGGGTCAGGATTCCATTTGGTCTCACTGGAGCGCCTGGTTGCTTTCAAAAGTTCATGGAAAGTTGTCTAGAGGGCCTCAGGGATGAAATATGCATACCATACTTGGACGATATAATCGTTTTTTCTAAAACATTTGATCAGCATGTAGAAAACGTTGGGTCTGTTTTAAGGCGGTTGAAAGAGAAGGGGATCAAACTTAAAACAAATAAATGTTTTCTCTTTAAACCCGAGGTAGAGTATCTTGGAAATTTAGTTTCAAAAGATGGTTATAGAATGGACCTCGCAGATATTGAGCCAGTGATGGCATTGAAGAAGAGAGAAGTGAAAACTGTAGGTGATGTACGGCGGCTGTTGGGTTTCTTGGGGTATTACAGGCGGTACATAGCCGATTTCTCTCGTAAGGCCAAACCACTCTATGAACTGCTGACCGAAGTGGACAAGCGACATGAAAAAAAAGGCAAGAAAAAATATAGGGGTCTAATAATAATACAACATCTGGTAACACTCAATAAACACCTGGTCACACTAGTATGCAGTTAATTTCCTCATGGGAATCAGATTGTTTAGCTGAAGACAGTCAGACATGGAATGAGCTCACAGAAAACAGTGACAATGAAACTAGTAATGAAGAACAGAACAGGGAGACTGAATCTGAACTAGAAGCTCAAAACATTCTACAACTACCAAAACCATTCAATTCGACACCTGTGTACAACCGAGTGACCCATCTATAAATTCAAATACAATACTGTCCATTGCCCCTGGTGAAGGAAAACGTCCAATGAATATACTTGGAGATCCCAATTTTGAGGAGCTGAGTTTCCCAACACTTTTCCCAACTGGAAAATTTGGTTATACTTATACAAGACCTCTTGCTTTGTCTGCCAAGAAATATTTCCAAAGAAGGATCCTGGAAAAAGGAGGTCGTTTTGCTTCAAACATTGAGTACCTTTTCGTAGCACAGTTTCTTAAAGAATGGCAGCAAATACAGAGATCTATTTCTGTTGCCCTTAGAAAATCTATGTCCAGACGAGAGACTGGTGAATCATTCAATGCTGAATTTTTTAGAAATGCTGATCATATTTGTCCATTACTTATGAGAGATAATGCATATAGATTTCTTCGTCCAGTCAGAGGAAGTCCACCATACTGGCAAAAAGTAATGTTTGATTTGCTAGCAGCTATTAAACAATCAAAATATTTACATGGTTTCTGACACTGTCTGCGGCAGACATGAGATGGGAAGATATATTGAGAGCAATACGAGAGGTGTTCAACTTACATTTGAACACTTTTATTGTGTAACTGAATCAACTAACTTAAAATTCTCGCCGAATATGTTGATTGTAATGTCAAGTCTAATGATTCCTTCGATATGAAACATTATGACATGCACTATTATGTGCTTCCTAATGTTGCTGCATCCGCATTTTTGAAAAAGGGTAGAGAATGACATTTTGAAGCAAAAATCATCAATTATAAAAATAACTTCAATACAAATTTTAACACAAATGCTTTTAAAATGTCGTTAAAGGTTATAGTATTCCGATGTGTCCATGTCTGAACGTAGAAAATTGTTATATGCATTTTTTTTTAATTTGTAAATTTTCAAGATTTTAGTGAAAATTAACATGAAATTCAACTATTAAAATGACTAAATTTACGAAAGCTTCTAGTTCACAACATTAACTGCAGGCCTTTTTGTGACTTCTTCCGCTATAAAAAACAAGTTTCATAAGTTTCTCAAAAGAAAAGATAGAAAAATATATAACTTAAACTTTAGGGGCAAAATACACACATTTGCAAATAATGATAAAAATAATATATTTTTTCACCAAAGATATCTTTATAAGGTATATGATATACATATATGATTTACATCAACATAACTGTTCATGTTTTTATATCACAAAATATGATTAAAATAGTTATTTTGGTCAATTTATAAAATTATCAGTAACATACGAGCAAACTTACCTATTATCTGTCAATGTTTTAATATTGCGATAAAAAGTCGAGCTTTTAATTCAGCATCTATATTTTTGTCTTAAAGTAAAACATACGATCATATTTAAATTATAAACACAGGTTTAAACAATTATGATATGCATTTAGTGCAATTATTATTACTTACCAGATTGTTAATATTAATGAAAGATCGGACAAGTTCGAAAACCGGGCAGATCGGACCAGTAACAGCGTAGTTATGGCCCTTGATTTAGCTAAAAATGCTATATTTTGCCTCGTTAAGACGATATTATTTGAGGAAATGGATTTTAAATTGCATTCTGGGAGAAAACTCTGTTTGAAATTTTGTGGGAAAAAACATTGGCATGAAACACTTGGGCTTAAACAATGTCAATGTTAACTTATTAATACTGTGTTACCCACCCAAATTGTGTGTGGATTGTATGTGTATATCTGAACAATGTAGTAAAACATTTAATTATAAGGTTAGTTATAAAATAAACCTAATGCACTGTCTGAGGTAAGAATAAATTTCACATTGTTCTAGACATACAGCCTAAGCCGTACTACTTATAATTCAACACTTAGTATTTATAAACTGATATTACAACCTGACTGGATAACATAAAATGTGTATTGTTTTATATGATTTAGTTACCTAATGGATGTGGCTATATTCATTTATTAATTAATTGTTGTAGGTACACAAAGTTCATGAGACTTTTTGTGTTTTACATCTGCCTAAATGACGCCCGTAAATTCTTCCTGGCTAACTCATTTGCATATTACGCCTCAAATTCATGCTACTTTCCGTGTTGTTTTCGTCTAGTTGACGCCTGGTTTTTCTATTTAATTTATTAATTAATGGTTACCAACTATTCGACGCCTCTAATTTTGGTAAAATTATGTCTCGTTTTCAGGACTCGAATTTTATACAGGCTGAAATCTTGATAACAATAGCCAATTTAGGTTATTGATAGCGATAACACACAAAAAATAAAAGATTTCTGTTTGACTGTCAGATATTACGTAGATGAGAAGTAAAATAAGCACTATCAAAACCAATCCCCTTGCTGAGGTTCCTGATTGTCAGCATTTCTCATTATAATGTAATAAAAGCATTCTTTATTGATAGGGATTCATACATACAGGGTAACTGATTTTTTATTTTGCTTGGTAGAGAATTAAAGATGGAAGTACAGGAAGATGTTCTGATTGGTGCAGATGGTAACAAAGTTTTTAAGCATGACCTCAATTAACTGGAAATGAAAGACTTCGAACTTGATGGATGAGTGGACCCTGCTGCCTGGGATCGTGTGGGGACAGTGACGGTAAAATTGGATTCGTGGGACGGGACTCGGGCGAACGCATTACTAACGTCACAAATGGTTTCGCTAATGAGATCCCATACTCCCACGTTCGACAACTTGGATCACCAAACGTATCCCCCTATGCCGATGCGACCACCCAGCGGCGACATATGGTGGAGAATCCTGGGTAGATCGACATCTACAAGATGACTACCAACATTAGCAGCAGCAAAAACACTACAAGAAGACCAGATGCACAATCAGAAACAACAGGAATGACAGAATTGCAGTACATTGAGTAGTACATTTACATACAGCAACTCAAATATGCAATCTGACTTGTTCTTTGTGTGTACCAAATATAAATACGTCATTTTCGCAATTTAATAAGGAAACATAAAAATCTATGATGTATATTATTGTTTAAATAGATACAAATTCTGTGATTTTCTGAGTTTATATTTATCTTTAAGCAATGAGATGTCAATGTAAATTTTTGATACATAATAGATAATATTTTTTTTTTCATCATTCTGAGATCTACTGTTAGCAGCAATAAGCATTTATCTTGTGGGAAATATATAATTTTTCTTAAGAGAAGGATAAATGAGCTGTAGCATACAACCGGACCTTAGCACCTTATTAACATGCTTGATATGGCACTACACACAACATTTTCCTTTTACTCAACTTACCAGAACTTCAAACTAGTTCTGCGGACCCCTTCCCATTTAGATTTTTAATTTAAGGTCTACAAATTGCATGTAACAATGAAGCCAATATGTATACATATTCTTCAACTTGTAATATGATCATGATCGCTACATTGATTACATGTAGCTTGACCATTTACAGAATAATAAGTTTTCATATGATGGCTTTACTATAGCAATGACCACACTATTAAAATGTTTATGTTTATTCTATGCTGCAATGATTAATAGACTCAAATGAATTTTTTTGAACATTTAATTTCTAGGTGGGCTAATCTTTGATATTGTAAGGAGCCAAATGGTCCTGCTTAAGTTTATGCTTAGGTGTCTTACTAGTGCTAGGAGATAATGTTGGGTAGCTGTCTTACTAGTGCTAGGAGATAATGTTGGGTAGGTGTCTTACTAGTGCTAGGAGATAATGTTGGGTAGGTGTCTTACTAGTGCTAGGAGATAATGTTGGGTAGGTGTCTAACTAGTGCTAGGAGATAATGTTGGGTAGGTGTCTTACTAGTGCTAGGAGATAATGTTGGGCACAATGTTGTTTCCACCCGCCCTTACAAAATCAGACAATAGTATAATATTTGTTCGGTAAAATTATTGTGTTTATACATTTTTGAATATATTTTCCACCAAAGAAACTAAGACTATTAAAATTGTTTCGAATAGATTTTAAATTTAAATTAAACAACAAAAATTTTAAGTTTTTCATCAATTCCTATGATATGGTAACACACACAAGTACAAAATGGATAGCATTAAGTAGTTGATGTTGCTATGTACATGTATAAGGTGAAGAACAAGAATTTCTTGATGAAAGAAGAACATATCTTGTGTTCACTATGGAGTCCATCACAAATACAGGAATATAAACTTAAACAGATAACGTCACTAAAACAACAGAGAAAAATTATATACCATTTAAAACATACTTCACAGTGATACAAATTAATGAATAAAAGAGTGTCAAATAAGTAAATTTGTGAAAAGTGTTAAATCAAAAAGTGCCAGTGTAATAAATTTGTAAAAAGTCAATCCAGTGAAAATGGGGTTGTACTGATAACGAACAGTAACCAGAAAGGAGCATATTCAATAAGCCAATGCTGTTCGGACAAACAGATGAAGAGGTGACCAAATAAGTGGACACTATACACATTTGAAAGCAACATTTGACATTTAACCATATTAAAGAAAATGTTCATTATATACAATGCATTTAAATAAACATGAGCAGAACTTTACACATTCATATTACTTTTAAGTTCGAGGACGAACTATATTGCAGCAAGGGGGTATATGTCACTGTGTGACATTCTGTCCCAAGTTTTTAAATTTAGTATTATTAATATTGCATATTTGATGAAAGCTGTTAATATGTATTTTCACCACAGGTGTATATTGATTAATTGTTAATTCAAACCTTGATGCCATATACCATATTGTTAGTTACTTTTAAGCTGTGAGACCTTTCACTTCAAACCTGTCATTTCAACCTGGATCACCAAACGTCCCCCCACGCCCGAAGCGACCACCCAGCGGCGACAGATCTTATTGCCTTTACAACCAGTAAAAACTCATATATTCCCTTTCCTCATGAAATTGCTTACCTATATTTCAATTTGTGTTCAAACAAAGTATATATGTATCTAATTTTCTGGGAACTCTCATCTCAAACTTTTCAGGGCAAACTACACGATACCAAAAATTTGTTACGTTAGTAATCATTTCATCAATGAGACTCTCGTCTCTCACAATTCTTTCAATATGAATTCCATTTGGGGACAAAAGTACAAAGTCTACCCAAGTCAGAGCAGTAACAAGCAGTTGAAACTGCACTTGCCAGTAATATGCAACACTGTCATTAGGTCAAATTAAAATAAGGTCAAATAAAATAATATGTGTGGTTCCGGTTACCTGACCAACCGTAGACTTTTGGGCCGTTTTCGCCGACCGTAATTATTTTCCCCCCATTTTTCCAAGCAAATAGGGCGAATCTTCGTACTAAGAAAGAGATGCTTCCTGTAAGCAAGATGGCAGACTCCTCGATTTTAATATTAGGAATCTGTATTGAGAAATTTCTCAGTCAAGGTCGATAACCAGTCACATCACACTTAATATGGCCCGTTGATTTTTGCAAATTGTAGATTTTTTTCTAGCTTTTTCTATCTATCCGTTGTCCATCCATCTGTTTCACTTTAACATTTTAAGATACACCATCTGCTCCGAGTTCGAGATGTTTTTAGGAGGGTTTTTAAAAACTGGCTTTTAGATTGACAAAAAACATGTGCAATCTTCATCAAATTTTAACAGCACTTTACTCTTATCAAGCACTCACCATACCCTGAAAACTAGCTTGCTGTCATTTACTTTCTCAAAAATATACGTTACGTTAGCCTTTTTGTTTAACCCTTTAACCCTTATGCCGGCCGGATCCGGCCTATACTGACTCACCCTTATCCCGGCCGAATCCGGCCTCTACGCGCTCGCCCTTATGACGGCCGTAACCGGCCTTGCATTAGACCATCCCAAACAAGCACCTGTTTTGCACATAGAACGGTGACGTAGTACGGTAAATTACCTCGTTTTGAATGCGGAAATAAATTTCACACAAATTGACGATCAAATCTTGGAAAAATTCTAATTTTTGATGATTTTACGGCGAAATGAAGTTGGGAAGAAATATTTGAACAGAAAACTTTCAGAACTTGGTGATTGAAGTTATTCGACGATCGAAATAATGGGATTCTCGGCAAATAAAGTGCAGGAAATGTTGATTGAAGTGACGATATTTTCCGATAGTAACTTTGTTCGGAAGAAAAGTCGCCAACTACGACAAAAGAAAGAAAATAAATTGGCTTGAAAATACCTATTTGAGTGTTATAAAAAGACTCATGACATTCAAGTTTGAAAACTATAAACACTCAAGTAAAAACCTTATGGGAAGAGACGTTCCTATGCTTCTTTTGTTTTGAACTTTGTCTGCTAAGTTATATTACCGTATCTGTAGTAAAATGGATATGCAGATATACAAATATGAAGTCCAGAAAAATGAAACTCCCCAAGATTCATAATGGGTTTACTACAGACGGTCGGAAGAGAAGGACATATCTGAATAGTTTCCTCATTTGTCGCTTGGCATATATGTTCCAGCCCATGAATGGTTCTGAAGAGAGGACAATTTGGCCTTACTTGGTATGAAAATAATGGTTTGATATTTCCAACATATTTTAAAAAAGAATAACATTTTAAAACATAATATATCTTCGAAAAATGTCGCATAATTGCCACGATTGCCCGACAATTTTTTTTTTTTTAAAACTACATAAAATTTGATTTATAAAAGACTGTAAATATAAATAATCTTGTTGTTATATATATGGAATATTTAAATATTTATAACACTAAAATAAAATGGTAAAGAATGGCACAATGATTACAGGATACTTTATTATAAGCCAACACTCGGCACATATAAGAAAATTTGCCTTTGTAATTTCCATCTGTAGCAGTTAGACGTGATAGGGAACGTGAGAGAGGTTAGAAGTGGGATGTTAAGTGCATTTCTTCTTTAAAAAACTTTTGAATTCGTACCAACACCACAGAATCAAAAGCTTACAGACAAGAGATTTGGTAACATATCAACTATATATATTTTTATTTAGGATTATGAAGTTGAAAATGTTGTCTCCCCAGCATTGGTCCCTTTTTTTATTAAACTTTACTTTTTCGGTAATTATGGCATTAGAAAAAACTGTTTTATAATAAATCATTTGAAAATATGGCTCATCCGTCAAGGTTTTAAACATTTAAAAAAACAATTCTTCAGTGGCCTGGAGCAGTAATTGTTTACTGCTGCAGGTGATCATTCTGTAGCATGTTAGTCAAGATAACATTAACATAATGTTTTTAATACCCAATATATTATATACAAATATTTACATGCAGACATATTTTCGGGCTATCATTATCTACTATCTGGAGTGCTGTATGCAATGCAGACATATTTTTGGGCTATCATCATCTACTATCTGGAGTGCTGTATGCAATGCAGACATATTTTCGGGCTATCATTATCTACTATCTGGAGTGCTGTATGCAATGCAGACATATTTTCGGGCTATCATTATCTACTATCTGGAGTGCTGTATGCAATGCATAATAATGTTTTTAAACCATTTTTATGCAGTCAAAAAGGACGCTGATCTTAATATAAAGTTACAGGATGACCCAAGATGACGGACATATTTCTCAATCATGGCTAAATGCACACTCGGATGTTATCTTTCCATCAGGAATTCTGTAAATCCAGCAAATGTATTTGCCCTACAAGATCTTAACAAGGAACAGAGATATTTCGCGAACCTGGCTAAATGCACACTAGGATGTTCTCTTTTTTTCATCAAGATTACAGTAAATCCAGCAAATATATATTCCCCAGAAGATCTTAACAAGTAACAGAGATATTTTGTGAACCTGTCTAAATGCACACTAGGATGGTCTCTTCTTTCCATCAAGATTACAGTAAATCCAGCAAATATATATTCCCCAGAAGATCTTAACAAGTGACGGAGATGTTAACAATCAAAGTAATCACATGCTTTGCTAACCCTGCAGTATTATACTTCAATATATATTTCTGTACAGGTACAGACTGAATGTGTAACAGACTTACAGTACTAGGTATCATTCGGACAGAGTTAGCATAGCATGAACCAGAATCAAGAACAATACATACCTCATGTCAGTTGTCAGCAAATCGATGAGACTGTCTTACCTCTGCATTGTATTCAACTATACATTTACCTCTGAACTGTAGTCAACTATTTCACCTTTTAAATGTTCATTATTATCAACTTGTCAATTCCTTCAAGTCAACTGTTTCATCATATAATATTATTAACATGTCCCTTTTGTTAAGTAAAATTCGTACCTTTTTATATTACATTACATTCCAGAACCTAGTCCTGCCTTTGATATTCCAAATGTAACGAGTCTCACAGTCAAAAGTAACAACGTCCTACACAATTGTTTATCCGTATGAAGTAATCTCAATGTCATCCGTCATCAGATTCTGTTGTGCTCTTCTGCTGTCTTGCATTGAACCTAGTCCTGCCTATAATATACAAAATGTAACGAGTCTCTTCTGCCATTTTGCATCAAGCTGATTGAAGTTCCTCGTTCACTTTATGGATTTTGCTTCGATCATTGGAATATTTCTTGGAACGAATCTATTCACATCGTGTTCCAAAAAGGATATATAGTATGTCAACATTTCATCCCAAAAGGCATCTGTCAACATTTCATCCCAAAAAGCATCTGTCAACATTTCATCCCAAAAAGCATCTGTCAACATTTCATCCCAAAAAGCATCTGTCAACATTTCATCCCAAAAAGCATCTGTCAACACTTCATCCCAAAAAGCATCTGTCAACATTTCATCCCAAAAAGCATCTGTCAACACTTCATCCCAAAAAGCATCTGTCAACATTTCATCCCAAAAAGCATCTGTCAACATTTCATCCCAAAAAGCATCTGTCAACATTTCATCCCAAAAAGCATCTGTCAACATTTCATCCCAAAAAGCATCTGTCATCATTTCATCCCAAAAAGCATCTGTCAACATTTCATCCCAAAAAGCATCTGTCAACACTTCATCCCAAAAAGCATCTGTCAACATTTCATCCCAAAAAGCATCTGTCAACACTTCATCCCAAAAAGCATCTGTCAACATTTCATCCCAAAAAGCATCTGTCAACATTTCATCCCAAAAAGCATCTGTCAACATTTCATCCCAAAAAGCATCTGTCAACATTTCATCCCAAAAAGCATCTGTCATCATTTCATCCCAAAAAGCATCTGTCAACATTTCATCCCAAAAAGCATCTGTCAACATTTCATCCCAAAAAGCATCTGTCATCATTTCATCCCAAAAAGCATCCATCACAAGTTTGTCCCAAAAAACATCTATCCACATTTTGTCTCAAAAAGCATCTTAACACATTTTATCTTTTCAAATTAAATGCAGATTTTTTGTTTTAATTTTTTGCAATAAAGTCATCGGAATTCTTAATCCGAATTTTCGAACATAGTTCAGCAACCTTCATTTTTCTTCGGCCGGTTAACTTTAATCATCCAGAATGGCTAAAACAATCTTTACAGAGTGAATTAAGTTCTCAAGTTCTTCTAAAAATTTAAGATGGTGTTTATAGTTTGTTCCAATAGCACAGGACTTTGTTGGAATTAAAGTTGGTGTGCGTGGTTTGTTCCAATAGTACAGGACCATGTTGAGATCAAAGTTGGTGTGCATGGTTTGTTACAATAGTACAAGACCATGTTGAAATCAAAGTTTGTTTTGTTATATTTGTTGCAATAGCACATCTTTGGATTTTGTGTAATGTATTTCGCACATCACATCCATTTAGCTATTGTATTTCATGCGGCACATCCATCTAGCTATATTGTATTTCTTTAAAACAGGTAACATGTCTTAACTTTATATAAATATAAATATGTGTATCAACGTCACAAGTTGACCATCAACAACTTGAACCTGAGAATGTATCAGTCAATATCACTGCAATATCACTGTTACTAGGAATGTTTCACAACTACAACCATTAATCCCCACACGCCACTCGTCAATCACCGATTCACCGAAACTGTGGACCTCTGCTAATCACCTGCAACATCCAATCACCGATACACTGGAACTGTCCAATGCAGCAACTTTCTCACTTCTGATCAGCAATGTTTTAAAAGCTGCTCCCGAAGGGGTTTCAGCTAATGATAATTCAAAACTTCATGGCAAGTCTCAATCAACAGTGTCAACACATACTGTATTGTGGTTTCAAGATTTACAACTGTACATTTTTTAATTGTCAACATGTCTGTGTATAAGCGTTTATTTATCCCCACTGTTTAGCACTGGCCATTCTAGCGATCAGGCCTCGGTATAAGCTCTTATCTTAAGGACTGGTAAGGTAGGAAATACTTTTTAAATATTTTGATAACCAACTCAAATTTGATTGAAGCCGCGATGCTAACCCTTACACCACAGTGCTACCCTGTCAACATGTCTGTATGTGTGGCACCATGCCTAAATGCTACTCAAGGAAATGCCACATCACAGGATTTGCTACTGTACGGGCTACACCAAACTCTTATGTCTGTAGTGTGTCCAAGAATGGAGCATCACACGAGTCAAGACTACTGTTTTTATCAATCAGCATGTTCTCTTTTCTGGCTCCAGGAATGGGCCATCACACAATACTGTTATGCATACTAGCATGTGTGTTTTGTGGATTCCAGAGCTTCTGACCTGCAAGATACAAGAGATAATCATTCTATTCACGGGTTTGCTCAGATGGAAGAACGTTTACAGTTTTATTGAAGCTGTTATAAATCAGCTGATTACTACTGTCCTCAGTAAAGATTATGTCTCATTAAAACTGCATTAAAAAAGGTAACAATTGTAAATCAAATAAACCTGAATTTTTTTACAATAAACTTCCAGTTTAATAGGTTTACATTTTTATCTAGGCAGTGTACACACAAAAAGAACACTCAGTGCATGTAATTTGACATGGTGCTAAGTAATACATGAAACCATCTGAGAATATTAGCAAAAATATAACTTTTAACACTGATGAAATCAGACCTCAATACAAAACTTCCAAGTGTGTGACCTTGACCTTATTGTGGTCGTAGGTGATCAAAAATGCGACGGAATGTTTTTGTACAACCTTAGAACCATAATCAAAATATTCACTATGAATAAATAAGTATTTTGAGAGTATGAGCAAAAACGGACAGATAAGGCCAAAACAGCACAGCACCCACTAATTTTGGCGGGGGCCTAATACATACACAACTGATAAAACCGAGTACTGCTCAATACTCAGCTTGTCATAGGCATAGTCAGGCGTGTATTGAAAAGCGCCACCAAGTACCCAAAACTTCTATTTAACCGTCAACCTAAATCTAATATGTAAAGCAATGTTAAAGGATATTGTTTGGAGTTTAAGGTCATTTTTCAGTTCATTTTAGGCTATGTATGTATAATGACGGTCGATTTTTAGTGGTGGAGGCATACCACCCACTTATTCTTGGGCAGAACCCAGTACTGTATACCTCACACAATCTGCAAGACTCAGCGTTCTCACAAGACAAACTCCCAGTGGGATTCGAATTTGCAGCGATGAGAGGCGAGAAGGTTTTACCCTATCAACCATGAAGGCAATCTGTTATAGGAGATAGTTACCAAACACAGTGGAAGCGACATTCTTGCTACAGTTGTGATGGATTTTGTCATTGGTTGTATTCATGGTCACAATCTTATCGTCCTCTTATCACAGACTGGTATCAGGATATCTACACAAGATGAACCAGTAACTCAGTTTTCTGAAGTTAGAAAAAAAACATTAGTGACATGTTGGAGTTGAAGCCTTCAATGTAAATGTTCGTAGATCAAGCAAATATGGTGTTAATCCATTATTCTCTATCAACTGCAACAGGTCTCTACATTAAATTTTGGATCCACCTGTCGGACAAGTGACTTCAGAAATCCACTTGTCCTGACCTATAATGAACTTGTCCGAATATGAAATCTCAATGTTTTACTGTAAAGGCATTAAAACATGTAAAATAAAGCATTGCTATTCAGAGATTGCCATCCGATGAACCGTGATACATGTACACAATCCGCAAAGCGGTCGTATGTGATTGTCGCAAAATGTTCAAGCGATTGTTATTTCGTAAAATTTATGATTAGCGTATAATTAAACAACTTGCTTTTGTTGTATTTTATTAACAATATTTTCACAACATAAGGAATGCTTTTTGTCATTCAACATCGGGAGAATAAAACGTCAAATACAGGGATCACAAGCAACGTGTTGCGACAAGCAAATATCTATATATATACACTATCTATATCTATCGGCAGGGAAAATCCTGCCGCGCATACACAAAACTATCTAGTTTACAATCACTTCCTATTAGACAACACTCGCTACGGTGAGGTTTGAATTTTGTCATTTGGCGTGGGTTTTCGGCGTATTTTGGCGTGGGTTTCATTTTGATTTTGTTTTATCATTTTTTTCCTACTTGACCGATCGGACAACCTGGATTCAGAATCAACTTGTCCGGACCCAAGTCTGGGTTGCCAAAACCTATCGGACAATGCCTAATGTCGAGCCCTGTGCAAGTTAAGCAAACCCCAAAAAAAAAAAAAAAAAAATAAATCCCTGATTATATCCCCATTTATGGAGACACAGAATGACGTCACATAATGATTACACTACTTGTTCATGCAACCGAAACAGAGTATAGTTTACCAAGGTTTAATATACCGTTTTTTCAAGCTATTACAATTTATAAAACAAAGGATAGCAATTCACTACTCTTTAGGTAAAAAATACTGAAAATGGGGTTCCTTGGAAGCAGCAAACACAAACAAGAGATAAAAGTAGTAGACTTGGTTTTATTGAGTCTGTTCATGAGAGGTAATGTAAAATACAACACAATATGGTATCACATAAAAGAATCAAGCATAAATGAATAAATCAATATATGAATCCAATAGGTTGATGATCTGAAAAGAACTACTAATGCGATTACAAAAGAAGTAATCTGTTGTCGTAAACAAGTAGTCTATTGTCATGTATATGTATATGAATATAGCATAATAAACAAGAGGTCAATGACATTGAAGCTCTACTGATTGATTTTGATTTCAGGAAGTAGTCGCTACAGACTTGTTTTTTGAAAATTTATTTTTAGCCGTGGCGGCCAACATTCTTGTGAAGTTTCATGAAAATCCGTCAAGTAGTTTCAGAATTGAATTGAATTGAATTGGATTTTATAGTCGCACCAACAGCTAAGGTCATATGGCGACTTTCCAGCTTCCATTGGTGGAGGAAGACCCCAGGTGCCCCTCCGGGCAATTTTCGTGCACGGGAGGGCACCTAGGTAGAACCACCGACGTTCCGCAAGCCAGCTGGATAGCTTCCTCACATAAAGATTCCTAGGCCCCTGAGGGATCGAACCTTCAGCGGTGAGGGGCAAGTGATTTCAAGTCAGAGACGTTAACCACTCGGCCACGGACGCCCCCTAAGTAGTTTCAGAGGAGTAGTCGCTACAAGTTTTCATTAAATAACTCTATGTAAACAAAGATGGCCACTGGCAGCCATGTTTAACGTCGAATCAAAATAATGTTTGACTCTGATAACCATCATGTCATGCTGATCATTTTACAAAAAGTCCCATATCAATATCACTTATAGTTTTCAAGACAAAGTCGCTACAAACTTCTTTTTTAAAAATCTATTTTTAGCTGTGGTGGCCATCTTGAATTTCTGGCCGATCTAAAATTTTGCTAGGATCAATTAGACATTAAGAGCAACATTCCTTTAAAGTTTCATGAAAATCCGCCAAGTAGTTTCAAAGAAGTAGTCGCTACAAGTTTTTACTATATAACTTTATGTAAACAAAGATGGCCACTGGCAGCAATGTTTAACGTTGAATCAAAACAATTCATGCTGATCATTTTAGAAAAAGTCCCATATCAATATCACTTATAGTTTTCAAGAAGAAGTCGCTACAAACTTGTATTCTGAAAATTTAATTTTAGCCGTGGCGGCCATCTTGAATTTCCAGCCGACCTGAAATTTTGCTAGGATCAATTAGACATCAAAAGCAACATTCCTGTGAAGTTTCATGAAAAATCCGTCAAGTAGTTTCAGAGGAGTAGTCGCTACAAGTTTTCATTATATAACTCTATGTAAACAAAGATGGCCACTGGCAGCCATGTTTAACGTCGAATCAAAACGATTTTCGACAAGGACCAACATCATGTCATGCTGATCATTTTAAAAAAAGTCCCATATCAATATCACTTAGAGTTTTCAAGAAGTAGTCGCTACAATCTTGTTTTTTAAAAACCTATTTTTAGATTTGGTGGCCATCTTGGATTTCACATCAACATGAATTTTTGCTAGGATCAACTAGACTCATGGGCAACATTTCTGTAAAGTTTCATGAAAATCCATTCAGTAGTTTCAGAGGAGTAGTCGCTACAAAAAAAGTTTACGGACAGACGGACGACGGACGCCGCACCACGGCATAAGCTCTGCTGATCTCTGATCAGTCGACTCTGATCAGTCGAGCTAAAAATCAAAAGATGCAATGAAAAATAAAAAAAAGACGTGTAAAGTTTTTATTCTAATGGCAGCTCGAAATACACAGAGATAAAAACATTTACGACAATCGACATTGCCGGATTAGCGCTAACGGAAATTGACGTGGCTGTTCCGGACATATTAGTGCCGACCCCGAACAGCCGCGTCAATTTCCGTATATGTCACGTAAACAATTACAGCTGTATATTTGCGACTATAAGGAAAGCCTATAGCGAGTATTTATCACTTTTCTTCAAGAGCCAAAATACAACTGGAATTCTAAGTTCATAACCTGGCAATTTATTCATCGTGTTACGGTTTTGAATACCTTAATTTACCTGAAAACAAATTTAAACAACAGCTCAAGTCTGCTGCGTTCAAAATATAAATGGAGTTATTTATGTCAAGGGGAGTAACTTTAGCGAAAATCTTGTTTGGCATTTATGCAAATGTATCTTGACAATAAATGCTCATTTGATAATGTATTGCGTTCCTAAATTGATAAGTATTAAAACATAATTATGAAGTTTAAATGGTCAATTTTATAACTCTTTAAGTCTACTATTATTTAACTGTTTTACATGTTCACATTTTCTATTTTTACAATGAGGCGGGTCAAGGGAGTGTCTCATTACATGAAAACAGCAAATTGAATTTGATGATAACAGACAACAAACATTAAAAAAAAAGAAAAAAAAAAAAAGAATGATTGTGGATAACAGATAACAGTATATAAATGTTCTCAATAACAGATCAAATACATTTCGTTAACAACAGATAACTTTAATTTAACCAATTACAGGTACTATTATTTCACAATTATAGAAAAATATATAAATAAATAAAGTACAGAAAAGAATATATCTGCTTTCCTTTGATTGTGGTTGTTGATGATAACAGACAACAAACATTAAAAAAAAAGAAAAAAAAAAAAGAATGATTGTGAATAACAGATAACAGTATATAAATGTTCTCAATAACAGATCAAATACATTTCGTTAACAACAGATAACTTTAATTTAACCAATTACAGGTACTATTATTTCACAATTATAGAAAAATATATAAATAAATAAAGTACAGAAAAGAATATATCTGCTTTCCTTTGATTGTGGTTGTTTATGACTTAACTTTGCATTACGTAGACTTTGATCCGTATTCATAAAGCTTCTAAGCATTATCTTAAGTCAAAAATTGTCTATTTTTTAAACATCTTTTTCAATCGTTTCAAGACATCTTCTTTATATTTTTAATAATGCTCACAGCTAAATATTTATCTTAAAATAGATGCTATATATAGTGTCGCTGAGAGTATAAATAGGGCAACTCGCCCCTGAGTCAGACAGGTTGTTGGTTCTCGGCACCTCTGTCTGTTTATGTTCATGCTCCTGCCTGCTGAAACCATCTGGTTTCTTCCTCAGTGTTTAATGTATCATTCTATGTCAACTGTTTAGCAGTACCAGCATTTTTACTGGGATTACGTCATACTTTTTGCACTCACCAAAATTCGCCCTCGAGCCTGACATATTTTGCAACTTCAGTAGTGGGTCATAAAAATTGCTTCGATGTTGCCATAAGCTCAATTAAAGAAATTGTCCTTAGTTTTCTTCATGTATGTGTATAAATGTCCTTACATATATTACATATTTTATATGTCTTCTTGTATAAAATGTTCGGGTATTGACTCCTGACTTCAGCGTTCGTCTTTAGGGCAGATATATTTAGACATGCCCCAAAGTCGAACATGTGATTGCCCTTGAGTCAGACTATAAAGGTAGCTAGAGAAATCAATAGATTGGGGGGTAATTCTTGTTGTTTTGAATGAAAGAAATCATTGAATAATCCAACAGTTATTGACCGTTTCCAGTTGAGAAAGATATTCAACCATCAATAACTGTCCGAGTCAGGGGCAAGTTTGACTTAAGGGCGAGTTATCCCAATGATATTTGAAAATATGCAAACATCTGAAGTTCATGGTTCATAGATATTTAACAGGTTGACAGATACATCATGTATTCCGGACGGTTAGCTTAAACGTTAGAGTATCAGAACGGCAGTCGGAAAATCCCGGGTTCGAGCCTCGGCCCGGTTCTACTGCACATTATTCTAGCCCTGTGACATTTCGCAATTCAGTCTGAACTAGTTAAACTCAGATTTTCGTACCACGCGATTCTCTGTCTCTTTGGATATGAATATGTCAAATATACGTATCGATCCACACTCTGATGTCATGGTTCATATATCTAACAGGTAGACCAGTACCTGGTTACATATGTCCATATAGCACACAGAATCAGACAGAAACTGTGCTCGTGCTATAGGTTTAACATATTCAGTCTTCGAATTAACCCACTAGCCCGAAGCTCGGGGCTAGAAAACTGTCATTCAGGCTAGTGATTTTGTTTTAATTGATGAAGTCGAGCTAAAGGAAAATGTACAGGTTTTTCATTGAGTATATGAGAATTCGGGCTAGTGACACAAATTAATTCAAAGACTGCATATTTCATATTATAAAACGAAGAAGGAAAATCAATGGTGCAATGACCCCTTAATTTAATTGGCGTCTGTTGAGCAGTCTATTATGGGCGCGCTACATCAACACATCAAAGGGCGAAACTTCCCTAGGCGAATCTGTACTGGCGTGAGTGATCTTATTTGTAATTACGTCTTTGTGGTTTAAGAGCTCAGTTCAGATTCGTGCGGTGGTAAATAGTGTTAAACATTAGAAAAGCATACAAAATATGTGAAATAGATTCACGAACTATACCTGACGTTCATATAAAACTGTTGCTCGCCCCACGAGCTACTTTCGCGGGGAAATATTTGTAAATGGCGCCGTATGAAATAAGGGGCATAACTCACTTAACGTTACACGTGTAAACAATCTATAACATATTTCATAAAGGTTCCAAGATTTAAATAAATATATTTTACTTAAGACTGCAAAATGATATTGCCAGCTGGATTGGGACCAAACGATAATATTGCAACACTTAAAATACTTCAAGAGATGGACAGTAAACACTTGAAGATATATATACCACCACTGAATAAATCAGAGACATAATAAACCACTTCTTAAATCACTGACAAAATCAAGCACTTGACCTTTTTCACAGATCTAATACAACTGTTAGTTATGTGTGTGTTTAAAAACAAGCGTATAACTCTTGATATTTGATATTGCAACATGGGTGAAACATGGACAAGTTATTTTCTATTGTTTGGTCATTTGATCAACAGCGCTGAGTCAGAAGTAGATGTAATAAGTCAGAGATTCGCAACGTCTGCCTCTGAATAGTAAACGCTAGATAATTAACGTATGTACGCATGTAACTCGTGAACAGATTCAGTTAACCCAAGTCTGGTATTTTTCTCTCTTCTTTGTGTTTGTTGACCACTTGTCAGTACTTAACAATCTATAACATATTTCATAAAGGTTCCAAGATTTAAATAAATATATTTTACTTAAGACTGCAAAATGATATTGCCAGCTGGATTGGGACCAAACGATAATATTGCAACACTTAAAATACTTCAAGAGATGGACAGTAAACACTTGAAGATATATATACCATCACTGAATAAATCAGAGACATAATAAACCACTTCTTAAATCACTGACAAAATCAAGCACTTGACCTTTTTCACAGATCTAATAAAACTATTAGTTATGTGTGTGTTTAAAAACAAGCGTATAACTCTTGATATTTGATATTGCAACATGGGTGAAACATGGACAAGTTAATTTCTATTGTTTGGTCATTTGATCAACAGCGCTGAGTCAGAAGTAGATGTAATAAGTCAGAGATTCGCAACGTCTGCCTCTAAATAGTAAACGCTAGATAATTAACGTATGTACGCATGTAACTCGTGAACAGATTCAGTTAACCCAAGTCTGGTATTTTTCTCTCTTCTTTGTGTTTGTTGACCACTTGTCAGTACTTATTTATATAAATTGTCAGATCTCTGGGAGCGTTTATTTTGCCTGATTAGAGATACATAGGAATCCGGGAACCTGCCCTGCTCTTGCACATCAATATATTCATTGGCTCTTTGCCGTGCTCTTACGGATGGTGGAAGGTATACAGTATCGATCCAGGAATAAGTGGGGTTTCTGCCGACAACACTTAAAATAGACCGTCAAAAATAGGCTGGAAAATTATGTTAAACCCCAAACAAACAAAATTTGACGTGCTCGGAGGTATTAGAATCCTATACATGAGACTGCCCTGTTTACGGCTACAGAGCTGTAGATAAGCTGGGTTTTTGAGAATTTTACTCAATACTCTTTTTTTAATTTTGAGTATCATTACTCATCAACCTCAGCGGCCTGACCGTTCCAAGGCGATAGCCCTATTGTCAACCCTTTTGTATTTGTTATGTCTTATTTGTCTTATTTTTATTCATCTTATTTTTATTCATCTTTAAATTTGTTCTTTGTTTGTGTGTGTGTTTGTGGTTGAATGTCGTCCTTGAATGCTGCTTTTCCTGTTCGATTACTCATCAACTTGCTGCAAAATCTCATAACTTCTAAAAATCATGAGTATTATATGTGTATGTATGTTCCTGTGGAACAGTTTATTCCATATTTACATGATGAAAATTGTTCCAAGCATGTGTCTAATATTTAGGTCATACAGTGTTGATTTTTACTTAATTTACATTTAATCAGAATAGTTAAAAAAGGAAAGGTATTAGTTCACACCTACCTTGAAAGCAATTGTTTACTCTGAAGGAGTCCCGTATTACTCATTCATTTTAAATTTGCGTGCTATCCACTGCCCGACGCCAAACTCTACAGGGAGTGTAAAACAAAAGTGTCACGAACATATGTGTAAACCACTGAATTGAATTAAATTTTATAGTCGCACCAACAGCCAAGGTCATATGGCGACATTTTCAGCTTCCATTGGTAGAGGAAGACCCCGGGTGTCCCTCCGGCCAATATTCGTGCACGGGCAGGCAACTGGGTAGAACACCGACGTTCCGCAAGCTAGCAAAGATTCCTAGTAGGTGTAAACCAAGGAGTACTTAGCTCTCACTCAGACAATGACTACACGCGAAACTATTTCCTATCCGAAACCAACTCCAAATGAGTTATTCCAATCAGTGATGTGTCAGTGAGGGTCATTCAATAAATTCGCGGACAAGCATACTGCTTATCAATATCGCTAACAGGTAATTGTAGTATGGTCGGTGAAATTACCTTTGATGAACATAAAGTATTAAATCGTTTAATTCAGAATAAACAAACGAACGGCGCCTTTTGTAACCCTTTTGTGTTTGTCATGTCGTTTGCTTTTATTATTACTTTTGCATTCTTGTTTGTCTGTTTGCGTGTTTGTTTCTGTGTTTTGTGGTTGGCTGTCCTCCTTGAATGCTACTTTCCCTATCCGATCTTTTTATATTTCTTTACTACACTCTAACTTCCAATAAATGGAATTTCAGTACACCGTACTACAAAACAGCTAGAGCCTGTCTCAGCTGGTTGAGATCAGACTCTATCTATTGCTTATTCATTAACTCATATCAACTACTCGTTTTTGTTTGACCTTTGCATTTGAGATGCTTTGATACACAAAGTTTAGTATTTATACAATACTAAAAATTGGGCTCGTCCGGGATTTGAACCCGGGACCTCTCGCACCCAAAGCGAGAATCATACCCCTAGACCAACGAGCCACACATCGAGATAAGGCTTTCTTTATATGTATTTACGTATTTCAGACAGGTGACATGTTTGGGTGGAACAAGCAGTAGAAAACTACGATAAATGAACTGCCTATATATTAAGATGTATTGTCTCATATATTCCCCATATGCCCTATACTAAAGTAATAATTCGAAAGTACATGGAATAATTGTAATAATAAGCCTAGTAGTTAGATTGTGAAGCTTTAACGTATCATGTAAAATCTAACCTGATCACATATTATACCTGTGCACGTGCATGTAATACATTCACTATCCCTTTGTTATGCTAATTACTCGTAAGTGTTGACCAGTAGATTTATCGGACTTCGAATCAATCAAAGCCAAGACTCGATGTTTGATACATCGAGGTCATCGATTACTTGTACTTTGCAAGAAATAAATATTGTATATATTTATTTACAGCATCCCATTGATCTGTTGTTAACCCGACGAGAACCTACCCTACCCTAAGTTTTCATGATATAACATAGAGATAACAAGTCAGTAAATCCCCATCGGTAACAATCACATAACGGCAAAAACACTGCATATAAAAAAGAAAGTACCACGTATAATGGCGTGTATATACTTTCATATTGTCCCGTTTAGTTTGCATTGAGCAGTGTGCAATATTATAGGTTATTGAATTTGTATGGCTAAATATTACTTGGAACGAGTTGTCTTGCGAGTCGTCCTGCGCCAAAACAACGAGTTCAAAATAATATTTAGCCATACAAATTCAATAACCTCGTCGTCCTGCGCCATAACAACGAGTTCCAAGTAATATTTAGCCATACAAATTCAATAACCTTTTTATTGTATACTTTCATATTGTTTTCGATCAATGTTAATTGTATGACTATTACTTTTCATTGTATTTGTGTTACTTTTATAGCTTTTATCTATCTTCCAATAAGTCAAACCCCTGCTGGGGACCTAGACTTGACGCGCGTCAACTGACAAGGCGTTAGTTGAAATAAAGCTAAGGATAAAATTAGAAATATTACAGTGTTAAAAACAGGTTAAAAGAAGATAGGGCATGCTTTCTAGGGAGACATGTGATTGACATGGCTGATAGCCAGGCCAAATGCACGGGGTGGGGGGGGGGGGGGGGGGGGTTACTACGTTTTGATGGAATTCCTATCTTGTCATTCAGTTTCATTTTGTGTGGAGGATTATTTTGCGCATAAACGACGTCGACGTCGGATGACGTCATTAAAAACATCAAGCGATTTTCTAAAGTTTGTTTACGATTCGATAACGTTAAAAACAGTGGATGAGTGACCATTTCAATTATTTTATCAATTTCTGCCATAATAGATTGAAAAAAACACGTATTTTTTTGTTGACACTATAGGAAGGATTCCGTAATTTTTATTTGAAAGTAGTTCCTTATTTCTATTTCACGAATCTTAGCAAGCACGAGAAAAAGTTCCGGTGCAATATCAATGTGTGCAATATCGTAGAATATTGCACCCTTAGCTCAATGCAAACTAAACGGGACATAATGAAAGTATACAATAATCTACGATATTGCACACATTGATATTGCACTGGAACTTTTTCTCGCGCTTGCTAAGAGCCGCGAAATAGAAAAAAGGAACTACTTTCAAATAAAAGAACGGAATCCTGCCTACAGTGCCAACAAAAAAAACTACTTTTTTTCTCTCAACCTTTTGTGGCAGAAATTGATAAAATAATTGAAATGGTCACCCACCCACTGTTTTTAACGTTATCAAATGGTAAACAAACGTTAGATAATCGCTTGGCGTTTTTCAATGACGTCATTCAACGTCGACGTCGTTTTCGCGCAAAATAATCATCCACACAAAATGAAACTGAATGACAAGATACGATTTCCATCGAAAGCTATAAACAATAACACAAAAACAATGAAAAGTAATAGTCATACAATTAACATTGATAGAAAACAATATGAAAGTATACAATAAAAATGTTATTGAATTTGTATGGCTAAACATTACTTGGAATTCGTTGTTTAGGCGCAGGACGACTCGCAAGCTCGCAAGCTCGTCGTCCTTTGCCAAAACAACTCGTTCCAAGTAAAATTTAGCCAACCTATAATACTGAACCATTTATAAATTCAAATGCACTGCATCACAGTGTGTAATCACCAGATATTGGATATCGGTACCCAAGAATCGGTGAAACTATACAAAATCAAGAAGATAAACGTCAACGAGTACCAGAAAATCGATTTGTTAAGGGCTATTAGTCAACCATCTTTGAAAAGAAAATCCAAAATGGATGGGGTATGGTTAATTGAAATTTTCATCCAAATGCATATTATAGGCATGAACAATGTCAATGATATATACTACTCAAAATTTGATAAGGGTCAGTATGTTAACCTAATATTTTGCATAAAGTGTAGGAAGATATCCAAATTTTTTCAATGCGTTAAGTGTATACATGTAAATGGCTAGTAAACCTGTCGTTTGTTTATCCAAATATCACGGTGACTTTGCATGGGGAGCACGGGAAATGGCATACCCACGAAAAGAAGGTGGTTGGAGTACATGTACCCTCGTGAACATGTCAAAATGTTTAAAGTTTGGCTTGTTTTTATACACTGTTGTGTTGGAAACTGTCAGTAACTATGGCGAATGTACAAGTTCGAAGGCGTCTTGATAATGTAGAAATGAATAGAGGCATTGGTATGCTTGAGGCAGGGCTTTCTCAAAGAGAGGTTGCTCGTAATCTTGGCGTGTCGCAGAGCGTCGTTGGAAGGAATGTTAGAACGCTACCAGGCACATGGAAATGTCATGCATCGACACGGGGGTGGTCGGACAAGGTCTACAACCCAAGCCCAGGACCGGTTTATTGTCGTCCGGGCTCGAAGGAACCGTTTCCGTAACGCATCAACCCTTAGAAACGACTTACAGAATGCCACTGGTGTTAGAATATCAACGCAAACTGTCAGGAATCGTCTTCATGATGCTGGTATGGGTGCTCGAAGGCCAGCCATACGCATCCCTCTGCAGCAACATCACGTTAGAGAGCATCTGCAGTGGGCCCGTGACCATGTCAGATGGACCCTTCAGGATTGGACACCGGCCCTCTTTTCTGTTGAGTCCAGATTCTGTGTTGATTTCACAGACAGACGGGCGAGAGTCTGGAGAATGAGAAATGAGCGATTTGCACCTGTCTGTATTGCTGAACATGATCGTTACGGCGGGGGTTCAGTTATGGTATGGGCGGGCATCAGCGTCCAGGGGAAAACGGACCTGCATATCTTTGAGAACGGCACAATTACGGCTGAAAGGTACGTAAATGAAATTCTGGACGCTTATGTTCGCCCATACGCAGGTGCTATTGACCCAGATTTCATTTCTATGGACGACAATGCCCGTGCACATAGGGCTCGTGTAACCAACAAGTACCTGCAGACATCAAGTATCGTTCGCATGGACTGGCCTGCTCGATCCCCGGATTTAAATCCGATCGAGCACGTCTGGGACATGCTTCAGGTAGCCATATCAGCCCGACCTGACCAGCCTACAACGACCAGGCAACTCAGACAGGCACTACTGGAGGAATGGGCTCGAATCCCACAGCACAAAATCCCAGGGCTTATTGGCAGCATGAGGAGGCGATGTCAAGCGGTTATCAATGCACGTGGGCATCATACACGTTACTAAACCTAAAAATAGCCCCCAAAATGATCTCATTTAAATTTCCTTATCCCTGCATATATCAATGAAATGTCTAATTTTGACCCCTACCTCATTCTCGCATTCGTTACACTTCAATGATTCGTTACTTTCATTATTTTTGCTGCTCACTAGGTACAAACAACAGCGAAATTTAACTATAATTGCTTAATAACAATTTCCACCACATCAAGTAACAATGACATACAGAATACATAGTGACCCTTATCTAATTTTGAGTAGTATAATAGATGACAATAATTCAACACTACCGGTGTAAACATAATATCAGAAACAATATTTATTTCTACAGAAATAGTGCCCTTTATATTGGAAAAGTTTAGTACAATATTACTCCAAGATGTTTTGTTTTTTATGTTAAGTAAATTTGTCCAAAGAATTGTCCATTTATCTAAAAATGGCACACGAGAAATCATTTCTAAATAAAGTAAGCCATGTTATCACATCATCCAAAATCGAAGTACACCATTGTTAAAAATTAAGATTTTCTTTATACACCATGTGCAACACACACACACATGATACACATGAAAAGCATGCACGTGAATTGTAAATTGAAACATGCGGTATGGTGAAACATTCGGATAAACAGGTCATTTGTTCGTATTCATATGTTATTATTTATTTTGTGCTGTTTTTATTCGAATATAATAATAAATTACTCTTGTTTTGCCATGTTTTTATTCACAACAGTCACTCAGTTGTGTTTAATACATCCAAAAATATAGTTGCCATTTATAATAGTTTGACAATTAAAACCCGTCAGTGCCACCATACTATAGCATTGAGATTGTTTTGAAAGTACATGCCATTGAAAGAATATATTGGGTTCTTTTACAATGACTGACTTTGCAATTTGGATGATGTGATAACATGTCGTATTTAATTTAAAAATGATGTCTCGTGTGCCATTTTTTTTAGATAAACGGACAATTCTATAGACAAATGTATTCAACATAAAAACAAAACATCTTCGAGTAAAATTGTACTGAACTTTTCGAATATAAAGGGCACTATTTCTGCCAAATCTGGTATTATGTTCACATAAATAGTATTGAATTACTGTGATCTATTATATCAATAACCATACCCCAACCATTTTGGATTTGGCTGACCAATAGTCCTTAACGAATACACGTCATTGCTACAGCTGAAAGGATATAGTAGGACTTTCAAGTTCACGTAAATTATCTGATCATAAACCTTAGTTAATTTCCACAGTGAATCAAACGTGACGGCGGTACCTTAATTTTTGACGCGGACTATACTTTTATTTACACGTTCTCTTACATCACGGCATGTACATGTCTATTCTGTAGAGCCAGCGAGGCTTTTGTTATCCACATGGGACAACCGAGTTGATACCATTGAATCAACGTCTGTTCGTGTAACAGTCAACATCTGTTAAAACATGCTGTCGCTTAAGAGTTCTTGTGTAAAACACCCAGAAATTTTGTTATAGAATTACGAGAATTCTGACTCTGAGCGTAAAACATCCACGGTAAATGTGTCTTGATGTTACGCTTTTGATTACTTACTTGCTTGCATATTGTTTCACTGACCCCGAACTAATGCAACATATGTCAGAAATTTTCTTCTCTTTGTATCTAGCGCCTTCTTCCATTATGTGTTTTACAGAAACAACATCGCCATAAGTAGACGGTCTTGGAGAGGGTCATCTTCAACAGTATTCCTACCCTGCTTAAATCATTGAGACCACCTAGAAAATGTAGCACAGGACAGAGCAGTACTCACATACAGTTTATGCAAGTCCGCTTTAATATCCAGTGGAGAACATAGTAATAACGACCAAACTCTTTATGTACACTCTTTGCTCTTCCTTCGCCATGACTCAATTTCACACTAATTACAGTCAATAGTGAAACCACACCTAATATAATCCGTTATAATACTAATCTGTTGTCAGTCAATAGAGGACAGATCACCATTTCCGTACATGCATAAGCTATTAAATTCAGTTAAGAATGCACGAAGTTATCGAGCCAGTTGCAGAACTTTCAAAATGCCCCTCAACTGCTGAACTGCATCACGTGGCACGAACACTTTTTTTAATGTACTTATATACTTTTAATGTACTTATATACTTTAATAACCAGTTATATCATGAAAACCAGAATGTATTGGATGAATGAACATTTGGTTAAATTTTTAAAAGTTACGTCTACTCCTGTAAACTGAAACAATGTCAAATTATAGCGTTTTTATTGAGCATTTGGAGAGAGATAACACCTTGAATTATTCTCATTATGTACTCTGAAAAGAAATCTAATGCTATCAAAGCGAGATGGAACACTGTGAATAATATCTTTAACAATTAAACCATAACATTCACAACGTTTATTCCACATTTTAATACTGATGCTTTAAAGGTGTATATTAATGTTACTTTAGTTTGTACAGATTTCATTCCATGTCTTGTTCTTCTCAATCTAGTTTCATCGAATTGATTCTTATATGCAATTTTTGCCTAAAATGTGTTTGTATTTATATCAAGTATGCGTGTACACAAGTGTCTGAATAAAATTATCAAAAAACAACAAAAAACATTTGGTCCCCAAATCCCCAAATGGGTATAAACCATTAAATGTTGCATTACTTGACATGTTCCCTATAACTCACTAAATCATGCTTGTTTCGGGGACACATTGGGTAGTGCGTCAGTCTCTGGCGTCCCCGTGATTGAGAGATTAACGACGTTGCGGCTGCGTGTTCGAATCCCACTGACAGTTCAACTTGTAAGTGAGAAGTGTCGATTCTTACCGATGTAGGGAAGGATAAAGTACTGGTTCTACCCAGGAAATTTAGGGTGGTCTGCCTCTACCATAAAAAATTCGACCGTCAAATATAGCCTTAAATGTGCTAAAATGACGTAAAACACCTTTCAAACAAGCAAACTGTTGTATATAAGTATTGAATGGGAATGGTATTTTGACTGACAACTGTTTTTATTTGATTTCAAGCATATCAAGAGAAGTTAAGCGTTGGATTAAATGGGTACTTGAATAAAACTAATGCCAAGTATTGGAACTGTAATTGCTGACTACTAGAAATCTGTGTATTTTTTTTTATTCTCTATGTGATGAAATGTAACAAAATAGTATAAAAGTCGAACAGAAAATGTAGCATTCAGAACAGTCAAGGAAAACACAAAAAGCAAACATCAATCATAAACGACGTCTTTCTAAAACATGAAAGGTATGGTAAGTTTAAATGTTTATCTTCAATCTTGTCTCAAAGATAAATTGATTCAGCTTATACAGAAGACATTGGCTAGGGAAGGGACTATCTTTCTTTCTTTACAAATGATAAATATAACTTGTGGACTTGCGTCGATGTTTGTAGAACGTTATCTTTTCTTTTAGATAACATCTTTATTAGATACGGTAAAACTGTTTACCGCCACTTTGTTGGTATTCCTATGGGTACTGACCGTGCGCCACTTGTAGCAGATTTGTTTTTATACTGTTATGAAAGCAATTCATGTTGGGTTTGCTACCTTCTAGCCAGAGAGACATGATTGGTGCGTTTAATAATACATCTCGTTATCTGGATGGCATACTCACTATTGGTAATCCGTTCTTTTCTCATATTGGCTGTAATATTTATCCACCAGAGCTCACGTTAAATAAAGCCAACAGTTCGGTTCCCATAGCAGTTTTCCTCGATCTTCATCTCTCGATTTCAAATGATTGCATACATACTATGATAAGAGAGATGACTTTAACGTTGACATCGTTAACTATCCACATTTAGATGGGGACGTACCTCGTGCTACATCATACGGGGTTTATATCTCCCAGCTAATCGTTTTGCTAGGGCATTTAACGATGTTAATGAGTTCAATGATCGAAATCAAGTTATTACAAGTAAACTTCGTCAGCTTCGTTATCACAAACTACGTAGATCTTTCTCAAAGTTCTATCGCCGCAACGAAAACCTCCTGGAAAAGTACAACACCAACCTAAAAACAATTCTGCGGCTAGGAATAGCACAACCGCTATTCTATGAAGATGTGATCTATATCTATACACTTCTGAATGCGATGGGTCTGACGGATTTCCTAACCACTTTACACACTTAATCAGGAAATTCGTTAGAAAAGCCTTTAGTATTACAACACACTTCATGTTTGGTGATTGACCCCTCTACAGTCAGTCACTACGCCTCTGACACGTTTCTCTTGTGCAACGACTACCTCGTGGGACTCCATGATTGCACCTTCTGAAACCCTGAAAGGGGAGGTTGGTGCATGAAACGTCGTCCCTCGGGTTTTCTGGTCTTACCCTAAATTGGGTTTTCTCTTCGGCTGCATCTGCTGTGGTTGTTCAGTACAATTCTGGATACATCCTGACGCGTTTCTGTTTATTGTTTTTATATGTATCTTACAATAACATATGCGCATATCATTTTCTGTTTTTTTCTGGACGTGGACTTCATTAATTATGTCTGTCGCTGATTTACATACTATGTGTAAACAGTCTGGAAAGCACTCTATGCTTTCACGGCTTACCTCCTTGTCCATTTCTTCACTAAAGTTGACGAGGAAGCAGACAAGATTTTCATTCGTACAGATATAACACTGCTTCCATAGTTCAAAGCTACATACCACATGTTCTCCGACCCCATATTGACAAGGAGTCTGATCACGTCAGGCATTTTCTAAAACTACTATATGTTAATAAAGGTATTGATTTCATTGACATGCCTAGTAGTTTTCGAGATACTCATGTAGATGTTTCTATCCCAAAATATTTAAAAAAATCCGAAAGTCCTGTAATTTGTTATAAGTATAAAAAGCCTATTAGAAATATTATTTTCAATTACAACAAAATAGTTTCTGACCTTGATATAGTACATAACACTCGAAAGGAATGTGAATGCAACACATCAACATTTTGCTATGCTCCAGCAGGTCATGTCATCCCTGGTAATTTTGATATTGTTGATAAACGTATTCGGCATTTGTTTTCGAAAGGTCCTAAATATAGATTACCTTCAACTATTGATTTTAATGCCCGTTGGGCCCAGATCGCCCACTCCATTGAAGATTTTAGTATAAAATGGTGTCGTAGAGAACATGCGGACCCAAACTAGCTTTCTATTTTATAAAAAGTCAATTCTTAAAATTATAGATACACGTATTAACTTTTATAATGCTAACCTCTCTTTACTTCCTCCGAGACCTAGGTTTTCCTTTCGTAATTTAAAATCGGGAATTCAGGAATTTCATAATAAATTTGTTTTAGTTCCTGCAGATAAAGCAGCTAAAAATATAATTGTTGTTTGACGCCTACATTACGTCAGTGTTTTATCTCTGGAACTCGGCAGCACCAATTCGTATACTCCAGTAAATTCTAATGATGATGATGTTGTTTCCGCACATATCACTCGGTGCACTACTTTCAAGGCTGGTGTAGACGATAAGCAAAACAAACTGCTAATATGTACTGGATTCCTAAATTACATAAAAATCCGTATAAGGCTCGCTTTATTTCGAATTCTAGTGCCTGCACCACAACAAATATCTCCAAACTTTTAACTTCTTGTCTTACTGCCGTTAAAGATCACGTTAAACTGTATTGTGATAAAACTTATGAAAACTCTGGGATTAATTTATTTTGGTCTATAAAAAATTCAGGAGATATCCTTGTTGATAACATTTTCAATAAACGTCAAGTTTCATCAATAAGCACTTATGACTTCTCTACACTATATACAACCTTACCACATCACCTTATTAAAGACAAGCTTATTGCGCTCATTCAAAAGACATTCGCTAGGGAATGGCCTGTAATAATAATAAAGCGTTTTTTACTAACAGTAGTTTAGATAATTACACTATGTGGACTTGCCATGAAGTTTCTGATGCACTCATTTTCCTATTAGATAGTATTTTCGTCAGGTAAGGAACCACCGTTTATAGACAAATTGTTGGTATTCCTATGGGTACGAACTGTGCACCACTTTTCGCAGATTTGTTTTTAAATTGCTATGAAAGAGATTTCACGTGGAGTCTTTCACCAGATACCCAGGCAGCAGATGTTATTAAAAAAAAGAAGATCGGTCAGGGAAAGTAGCATTCTAGGAGGACAGTCAACCACAAAACACAGAAACAAACACGCAAACAGACAAACAGACAAACAGGAAGGCACGAGTAATAATACATGCAAACGACATCACAGGGGTTGACAATAGTGCTACCGCCTTGGAAGCCTTTAATGACACCTCTCGGTATCTGGATGACATATTGAACATTGACAACCCTTTCTGGTTAATACTATTTATCCGAAAGAACTTCAGCTTAACAAGGCTAATATTTCTGATAATAACGCTTCTTTTCTTGATTTAGATCTCTATTGAAAATGGTGAAATTATTAGCAAAATCTATGACAAGAGAGATGATTTTAATTTTGACATTGTTAATTATCCCCACTTAGATGGGGGATGTTCCCCCACCAACTTCCGTTCCAAGGCGGTAGCCCTATTGTCAACCCTTTTGTGTTTGTGATGTCGTTTGCATTTATTATTACTTTTACCTCCTCGTTTGTCTGTTTGCGTGTTTGTTTTTGTTTTTTGTGGTTGACTGTCGTCCTTGAATGCTGCTTTCCCTGTCCGATATTTGTATATTTCTTCTTATGGGGTCTATGTGTCTCAACTTATTCGTTTTTCAAGAGCTTGTACTCGAGTTGAGGACTTTAATATTCTTAAAACTTTGTATAACTAAAAAGCTACTCCATCTGGGTTACCGTTACCATAAACTTCGTAAAACCTTTGCAAAATGTTATCATCGTAACCCTGATCTTCTTTCCAAATATAAAAGCAATTTAAGGACTCTTCTGCGACAAGGACTATCACAACCTGACTTCTATCGTGATATGAGTTACAAACTTCGTAAGATTCTTGGTCATGATCACTTTCATACTATCTTTGTTAAACTTGTTAAAAGGTTTATCAAAAGAGGTTATGATCCTATCATTTTGCAACGTACTACATGCTTGGTGGTGGACCCTTTTACAGTTCGCCACTACGCTTTCCTCTTTAATTGTACGATGACCGCACAGGCTGTGGACCCTATGATGACGCCTTCCTAAAGCCCATTAGAACGGTGGCGTTTGATGTTTGTCCGCAGTCTTGTCTTGTCGTGCCCTCAGTGGTTTATTCTCGTGTTGCTCTGGCTTCTGCCAAGTCATCGAGTACCTTATTGTTGCTTTCTGGGCTTTTGTTTGTTTTGTATTTATATATAAACGAGCATCTATGTGTTTTACTTATATTGCCTTTTGACGCTGCCTTGTTGGTAAGAGAATATTTCATGGGGGGATTTCTTTATTTACACTGTGCCGTTTAATTGGGATGAAAATAAGGTAAGTGTGAGGTTTGGTGCACCCTAGAACCTGGTTTAAACCCCCAGTGGCCTTTTTGGCCTCTGACCGTTCCAAGGCGGAAGCCCTATTGTCAACCCTTTTGTGGTTGTGATGTCGTTTGCATTTGTTATTACTTTTGCCTTCTCGTTTGTCTGTTTGCGTGTTTGTTTTTGTGTTTTGTGGTTGACTGTCGTCATTGAATGCTACTTTCCGTGTCCGATTTTTATATCTTTCTTTTTTATTGTTAGAGATTTCCCTTTAATGGGATGTACTTTTGTCTTGTCGTGCCCTCAATGGTTTATTCTCTTGTTACTCTGGCTTCTGCCAAGTCACTGAATATCTTCTTTGTGGCTCTCTATTTCTAGGCTATTGTTATTTTGCATTTATATATACACGAGCATCTTTGTGCTTTACTAATATTGCCTATTAATGTTGCCTTGTTGGTTAGAGAATTGTTCATGGCGGGGATTTCTTTATTTACACTGTCCCATTTTATTGGGTTGACAGCAGGGTAAGTTTGAGGTTTGGTGCACCCTAGAACCTGGTTTAAACTCACTGCGGCCTTTTTGGTCACTGACCGTTCCAAGGCGCTCTATTGCCCTTTTGTGTTTGTGATGTATTACTTGGCATTTTATTCATTTTTAAATTTGTTCTTTGTTTCTGTGTGTGTTTGTGGTTGACTGTGGTCCTTGAATGCTGCTATTCCTGTTCGATTTTTATATCTATATTTACTTACACTGTCTTATCAACTTGAGTGCTGAAGACAGGATAATAGCGAGACTCTGTATACTTAAAGAAATATAAAAATATCGGACAGGGAAAGCAGCATTCAAGGACGACAGTCAACCACAAAACACAAAAACAAACGAGGAGGCAAAAGTAATAAAAAATGCAAACGACATCAAAAACACAAAAGGGTTGACAATAGGGCTACCGCCTAAGAACGGGCAGTGGCAACAAAGGCCATTGGGGGTTTAAACCGGTTCTAGGGTGCACCAAACCTCACACTTACCCTACTTCATCCCATTAAAACAGGACAGTGTAAATAAAGAAATCCCCGCCATGATCTAATCTCTAACCAACAAGGCAGCATCAATAGGCAATATAAGTAAAACACAAATATGCTCGTGTAAATATAATACAAAAACAAGAGGCCCAAGAGGGCCTGTGGACGCTCTACTGGCTAACATGGCTCTTATAACATCAATGAAGTTAGTGACTGTCATTTACGTTTTTTTGAAAGTTTCGGGCAAAAAACAGCTTTTGAACTAAATCAAGGGCCAGAACTAAAGAATCTGTTAACAAAAGAGTATGATAATGGACCTTTGGAAACGGCCGAGCACGACACGTACGAAATATTGCAGTCTCGGTTTGATTGAGACTGTTCATGAGCGGTAGTGAAATATGCTAGCTACCGCTCAAGCCCTCTAGCCTCGGGTTGAGCAGAACTCAATATTCATAAAATCTATGGTACACAATTTTAACCATCCCGAAGATGGCATGCATACGGCGGTGAACATGGAGTTATATGCTTCCCCATGTCGTAGTTCGGTAAAGATCAGATGAAAAATGAAGGCCCTACCGTATTAACAAGGCAAAATATAGGGTTTTTAACTAAATCAAGAGCCATAACTCCTCTGTTACTGGTCCGACTGGTCCAACATAGAGCTAAAAAAAAAAAAAAAAAAAAAATTAAAAAAAATTAAAAAAATTAAAAGCAAAAATTAAAAAAAATATATAAAAAAAAAATAAAAAAAAAAAAAAAAAAATCAATAAATTAAAATTAAAAAAGTCAAACAAAACAAAAAAAAAATTGAAAAAAAAATATATTTAAAAAAAAAATAAATTCAATTAAAAATTTAAAAAAAAAAAAATAAAAAAAAAAATTAAATCAAAAGAAATTAATTAAAAAAAATAATTAAAAAAATAATTAGAAAAAAAAAAGTTCGGAATGAAAAATGAAGGCCCTCTCGTCTTAACGAGGCAAAATATAACAATATAGCATTTTTAACTAAATCAAGGGCCATAACTCAGCTAATACTTGGCCAATCTGGCTGGTTTTCAATCTCATTCGAGCTTTCATTGATATTAACAACCCGTTAAAGTTTGGTAAAGATCAGATGAAAAATGAAGGCCCTATCGTCTTAACGAGACAAAAGTTAACGCCGACGACGGACTGACGACGGATGGACGACGGACAACTCGGCATCCCATAAGCTCTGCTGGCCTTCAGCCAGTAGAGCTAAAAAGTAATTTAAGAACTTATTTGCGACAAGAACTATCACAACCCGACTTCTATGGTGATGTGATTTACAATTTCGTAAGATCCGTGGTCATAATCACTTTCATATAATCTGTATTAAACTTATTAAAAGGTTTATCAAAAGAGGTTATGACCATATCATTTTGCAACGTGCATGTTAGCTAAATCCTTATAGGACGGTAGCGTTTGATGTTTGTCTTTAATCTTGTCTTGTCGTACCCTTAACGGTCTGTTTTCTTGTTGCTCTGGCTTCTGCCAAGACATTGAGTACTATACTTTTCGGCTTTTGTTTTTTATATTACATATACATGATCATTTATGTGTTTTACTTATATTGCCTATTAACGCTGCCTTCTTTGTTAGATATTATAACCTGGCGGGATATCTTTATTTGCACTGTCCCGTTTATTGGGTTGACAATATGGTAAGCGTGAGGTTTGGTGCACCCTAGAACCTGGTTTAAAACCCCAGCGGCCTTTTTTTTGCAACTGACCGTTCCAAGGCGGTAGCCCTATTGTCAACCCTTGTGTGCTTGCGATGTCTTGTCTTGCCGTTTATTCATCTTTATACATAGTTGTTATTTTTTTCTGTGTATGTTAGTGGTTGACTGTCGTCCCTGAATGCTACTTTTCCTGTTCGATTTATATATCTACTTTTGTGTTTTCTTTCAATTGGTTTTTGTTTTGAATGTTGTTTTTTTTGTCGACTGTTTTCTGTGAATGCTTTTTTACATGTTTGACTACTCCAGTTAGGTATTTCCTGATCACTTTACAAATTAAACAGAAAATTCTTCAGAAAACGATACAACCCTTTAGTATTACAAAATGATACGACCCTTTAGTATTACAATTTAGGGCTGGCGTGGCGCAGTCGGTAACATGGCGGATTTGTAACCGGAGGCCCCGGGTTCAAGCTTCCGTGGTGCCACTGAGTTTCGTCGGTGTGTTCTTGGGCAAGACACTTTCCCTTAGCCTCGGTCCGTCGGATGGGGACGTAAACCGGGCGGTCCCGTGTATCGGTTTATCCTCCGAGCACGTTAAAGAACCATAGGAATCTATTCGATAATAAGAGAAGGGCACGGTTCCCGGATTCCTATGTATCCTTCCCCATCTCACTGGGACGGCTCTAAATAACCTATACTGTGTTGATGAGTAGTTAAACAACATTCAATTTAGTATATCAATTTGCAAAGCACTTCATGCTTGTTGATTGAACCCTCTACAGTCTGTCACTACGCTTCTCTTTTCTCTTGTGCGATGACCGGATAACCTCGTGGGACTCTGTGATTGCACATTCTGAAACTCTGAGAGGAGGTTGGTGCATGAACTTCCGTCCCTCGGGTTTTCAGGTCGTTAACTGCTGTGGTTGTTCATTTAAATTCTTGATACATCCTGAGGTGTTTTTATTTATAGATTTTTTTAAATATATTTTTACAACACAGGTGTATCCATAAAAGAGGATTCCTCCTCCCAACAAGGGCAATGTACCTTTCATGAGTAGGTGTTTTTGTTTCGAATTTATTGTGCAGAAAGCATATTTTCATAAAAGTTCATGGTGTCCTTGACCTTTGACCTACTGACCTAAACAACAGTAGGGTTCCTCTTACCAAGGACAATGTTCCTGTCAAGTTTAATGTGTGTGAGTGTAATGGCCGGAATTTGTATTTCCATATAAAAAAGTATGAAAAGTCATAATGACAAAGACCTTTGACCTACTGACTCCAAACAATAGGTTCCTTATCTCACGAAGGACATTGTGATGGTTTCGAAGTTATCTTGCAAAATGCATATTTCCATTGGTTACGGTGACCGTGACCATAAACAATAGGGTTCTTCCTCTAACCAAGGGCAATGTATATGTTTTTCGAATTTATTGCGCGGAATGCATATTTACATAGAAGGTCATGGCGACCTTGACATTTGACCTACTGAGCCATGAAACAATAAGGGTCCTCCTCTCACATTAAATAAAGCTTTATGAGTGTGGGCGTTATGGTTTCAAAATTGTTGCACGGAATGCATTTTATCATTAAAGTTCATGGTGATCTTGAACTTTGACCTACTGAATCCAAAAACAATAGGGGTTTTCTTCTTACCAAGGGCAATGTACCTATAAAGTTTCAATAGAGTAAATGTTATATTTTCATAGTTTCCATAAAAAGTAATGATAAACTTTGACCTAGTGATCACAATAACAATGGATCACTTCTCTCACCAAGGGCAATGTACCTTAGATGTTTCAGGAGCGTGGTTCTTATTGTTTCGATATTAACTCTTAACAAGAGGTCAATGACCTTGAAGCTCTACTGATTGATTTTGATTTCAGGAAGTAGTCGCTACAGACTTGTTTTTTGAAAAATTATTTTTAGCCGTGGCGGCCATCTTGAATTTCCGGCCGACCTGATATTTTGCTAGGATCAATTAGACATCAAGAGCAACATTCCTGTGAAGTTCATGAAAATCCGTCAAGTAGTTTCAGAGGAGTAGTCGCTACAAGTTTTCATTATATAATTCTATGTAAACAAAGATGGCCGCTGACAGCCATGTTTAACATGTAATCAAAATGATTTTTGACAAGGACCAACATCATGTAATGCTGATCATTTTAGAAAAAGTCCCATATCAATATCACTTATAGTTTTCAAGAAGTAGTCGCTACAAACTTGCATTTTGAAAATCTATTTTTAGCCATGCGGCCATCTTGAATTTCTGGCCGACCTGAAATTTTGCTAGGATCAATTAGACATCAAGAGCAACATTTCTGTGAAGTTTCATGAAAATCTGTCAAGTAGTTTCAGAGGAGTAGTCGCTACAAGTTTTCATTATATAACTCTATGTAAACAAAGATGGCCACTGGCAGCCATGTTTAATGTCGAATCAAAATAATGTTCGACTCGGATAACCATCATGTCATGCTGATCATTTTAGAAAAAGTCCCATATCAATATCACTTATAGTTTTCAAGAAGTAGTCGCTACAAACTTGTATTTTGAAAATCTATTTTTAGCCATGGCGGCCATCTTGAATTTCCGGCTGACCTGAAATTTTGCTAGGATCAATAAGACATTAAGAGCAACATTCCTGTAAAGTTTCATGAAAATCCGCCAGGTAGTTTCAGAGGAGTAGTCGCTACAAGTTTTTACTATATAACTCTATGTAAACAAAGATGGCCGCTGGCAGCCACGTTTAACGTCGAATCAAAACGATTTTTGATAAGGACCAACATCATGTCATGCTGATCATTTTAGAAAAAGTCCCATATCAATATCACTTATAGTTTTCAAGAAGTAGTCGCTACAAACTTGTATTTTGAAAATTTATTTTTAGCCGTGGCGGCCATCTTGAATTTCCGGCCGACCTGAAATTTTTCTAGGATCATTTAGACATCAACAGCAACATTCGTGTGAAGTTTCATGAAAATCCGTCAAGTAGTTTCAGAGGAGTAGTCGCTACAAGTTTTCATTATATAACTCTATGTAAACAGAGATGGCCGCTGGCAGCCATGTTTAACGTCAAATGAAAACGATTTTCGACAAGGACCAACATCATGTCATGCTGATCATTTTAGAAAAAGTCCCATATCAATATCACTTATAGTTTTCAAGAAGAAGTCGCTACAAACTTGAATTTAAAAAATCTATTTTTAGCTTTGGTGGCCATCTTGGATTTCACATCAACATGAATTTTTGCTAGGATCAACTAGACTTCATGGGCAACATTTCTGTAAAGTTTTATGAATATCCATCCAGTAGTTTCAGAGGAGTAGTCGCTACAAATAAAAGTTAACGGACGGACAGACAGACGGACGGACGACGGACGCCGCACCACGGCATAAGCTCTGCTGATCTCTGATCAGTAGAGCTAAAAATGAATGTGTCATGGGCAATTAGAGTTCCTCCTTTCACCAGGGAGTAAGTATACAGGGAGGAGAAACGGGTTCATAAACGCTCTAGTTTATCGATAAATGTTGTCGCGCTAAAACGCCGCCATTTACTATTTTACTGATACAGGTAAATCGATCGTAAGTGCGTTACATTTGAAAAGTTAAGATTTCAGCCAACATCTCAAATTAGGTAGTTTTAACACCATCTTCTTTACGGCTTTCAGTTATAATCAACATCACGAAATTACCTTCTTGACAAGATAAATATGTCTACTCTTCACTTTTTGTTATTATTAATGCCTAATATAACCCATACTTCGTATCTTGTTTGCAATAGCTCCACACCATTTTTAACCATTTTTATCTCAAAAGGCGCATTTTTCATCACCTCTTTTTAGGTTAGTCTTATAATCACCACCATGAAATTACCTTCTTGACAAAAATAAATATGTCTACTATTCACTTTTTGTTATTATTGATGCCTAAATAACCCGTAGTCTCGTATCTCGTTTGCAATAGCTATACAGCGTCTCCATTTTTTATCTGGTGCAGAGTGTCGCCATCTTTGTTACACGGAACCGTCTGGTAAAATGTGCCTTTATACATGCAAACAAATACACGCTCTATATCAGAGGACACAATGTGAATAAATAATACTTATTTTACATTTCACACCTTTATTGAGTTTGTAAGTGTAATAATTTATAAGAATTTGCTGTCTTTTTCACACTCGCGCGAGACAACCGGGAGTAGTCATTTTCATGCAGTAATGAAACACACGCGCGACAACATAAAACGGCAAAACGATCCGTTTCTTCTCCCTGTAAACTTACTCCCTGCTTTCACCAAGGGCAATTTCATAAGGGTAGTTTGATGGTTTAACTTATCATGCGGAATGCATACTTCCATATAAGGTCATGGTGACCTTGACCTTTGATCTACTTACTTCATAAATAATAGGCTTCCCCCTCTTACCAAGGGCAAACACGAGATGTTTGTAAAACATATATGCCCCCTTCAACGACCATAACATAAACATTCTTGTAAAGCTTCGAGTTTGTTGTGCCAGCTGTTCTTGAGTTATCGTGAAAACTAGCAATGACTTTTTTACACGTTTTGTTACCATAGCAAACACATTTCTTATGCGAATCTACCCAAAAGGGCAGTGCACAACTAGACCAGGACACAAACATTCCTGCCAAGTTTCGAGTTTGCAGTGTCAGCTGTTCTTGATCTAAGTGATCGTTTAAATGTTTTGTTACCATGGCAACCACATTTCTTATGCGAATCTACCCAAAAGGGGAGTTGCATAACTACACTGTGACACAAACATTCCTGCTACGTTTTGAGTTTGTCAGCTGTTCTTGAGTTATTACGAAGACAAGCAATTTTTAGTGATTTTTTACAAGTTTTGTTAATATGGCAACCACATTTCTTATGCGAATCTACCCAAAAGGGGAGGTGCATAACTACACCATGACACAAACATGAACATTTTTGTTAATTTTAATATTTGTCTATTATACTTACGACAACATTACAATTGCAAGATACTCAACTTGCCTTAATCCACGAACGGAAAAACTTCCCCAAATACCCTTCCCGGGACTCCCGGCACCAAGGGCGCCGCCAAATACACCCGTACAAGCAAGAGTCACACAGAGTTACTTCCTCTTTCCGCAAATAAGTCCTAAATTAAGGAGGGGTGGGTAGTTAATGTTGTCGTAAGTATAATAGACAAATATTAAAATTAACAAAATTTTTCATATTGGTCTATAGATAGCTTACGACAACATTACAATTGCGACTTTAACACAATGAGCTGGGGTGGTACAATGTAACCTGTTATGAGTGCCCGAATATGTAAAGGGGATTTGAACAACT
The DNA here is from genome assembly GCA_037043455.1 of Cyrtodaria siliqua. Taxonomy (NCBI): domain Eukaryota; kingdom Metazoa; phylum Mollusca; class Bivalvia; order Adapedonta; family Hiatellidae; genus Cyrtodaria; species Cyrtodaria siliqua. Next base: position 89,503 of record JAWPHD010007597.1, read on the forward strand.
CTGAACAACAAGTAACAAAGCACGCTCAAACCTGCTCTAATTACAAGAAATTAAAGCAGACGAGAGCATGAACCCAAGCAACTTACACTCACCATAGCGTAATCTGGGATCCTGACTGGCGATACAGCCAGTAGGAGGAGCCTCTAAAACTTCTTAGATGGGCAGATGAACGTTACAAGGTGAATATGGCAACCTCATAAGTCCTTCAATTCGTTCAAGGACAATAAGTCCACCACCATCTAAAATTATAATCGGCAATTTCAAGCTAATCCATGGAACAGAAATTTTTTTGTATTACATAGATCATTTAAATAAGTATCGACCCCCTGATTCAATACTTAAAATAACAGCTTCATAACTGAGCTGTAAATGTAACTATGAACACCAGATAACTGTGTGAAGCATAGAATACTATGAACAATACAATATGTATAAACCAAACACCTTTGGAACATAGTGGTATGAAGTGCTTACAAACCAAGATAAGCAAAATAATAAATAAAACTGCAACCGATTTGTATGCCCAAAGTTACAGACTTGGGCAAGGCCAAGTCAGCTAACTGGCAGAGCAGCACAACCCCATGACTGACTGGGTAGTAAGAACTGGACCCAGTGAAAAATTATTTAAGATAGAATCTAACAAATAATTTGTGAATTTTAAGAATATAAAGGCTCTGACTTTAGTAGCCTTATTGGAGTTGCATTAGGTATACACCCAGACAAAACCAAACAGATTGTTACTGGAATATCCCCAGAAGGGGTTAAACGAGATCCCTTTAGTAGCATGAGCCTGATGACACTTCAGTTCCTAGAATGGGCTCACTAAATCTGAGCCACAAGGCTAAAAGAAGATAGTCTAAAGGGTAGTCTATCTAAGATTAACCGAAAAGTTCAAAGGAGGGCCGGAGAACAGAAGTCAAACAGGCCAAAAAGAGCCACTTTAACTTCTAAGTATTCTAAACTAAGAAGGGGAGTGATATAAGCTCAAAGTGGGAAACAAGAAAAAACCCAACTCCGACTGCGGTGGGAGTGTAAACAAACAATGCGTTACACTTATTCTAACCAGCTAAACCTCTGTGACCTCAGAGTAGCCCAGTGAAGGACCTCCTAGAGGTACAATTGTGTGAGCAACTATTACAGAAACTGAAGTCTGAAGATGTAGTTTGAATCGACAAACGTGAGGTTGCATACTGATTCCGAATGAATCAGTGGCAGAGGTAGACTGTAAAACCTGATATAAACCCCGCTTAGGGAAGAAATCAAGATGGACAGAAGTGCTGCCCGTACGAACTGCGACGCCCGTAAAGCAGGCGTAATATTGATAACTAAACCAGGCGTAATTTTGATGGTGACCAGGCGTACAGGTGGTTTTGATAAGAATGTAGAAACCAGGCGTAAAATGAGGCGTAATATGTAATTGAGTCCGTCTGGCCAAAAACCAGGCATAAATAAAACCAGGCGTAAATAGAGCCAGGCGTAAATAAACCAGGCGTAAATAATAAAAGAATTTATTTATTCAGGGCAACACACCTAGTTAGTGAACAAACCTACCATGTGGCCCTCTAAGCCAAACTGAGAGATCCTTAGACATGCATTTAGGACAGCTCTACGAAACCCCTAGACCACGGCAGAATGTCCCCTTGAATGTGGCTGTGTATGGGCACGCACCCCCCCCCCCCCCCCCCCTTGTTCTGACCAAGGCAGAATGTCACCTTGAATGTGGTTGTGCACACGCATTCACCCGCAAATCTGTGTTCTAGTAAAAGATCTAGCCGAAAAGAAACTGTGTTTCCATACGAATGTGGCATATAGAACCAATAAATAAATAGATGCCAGATGTATCTCAAACTGCCTGAAGGAAAGACTTCAAAAAGAGAAGTCCGGCTCTTATGGCATAATTAATGTACGGATTAGAAGCCGGGTCTAACAATAGTATAGCCTACCATAATGTTAGGAACTTACTCATACTGATAGACCTACTCTCTAAACTGATAGAAAACAAGGAGAATGTATCCTGGTTCTAGCAATATTAAACAGGAGGGGGTATGAAAAACAAATACGCCAACTATCATCAGTACCCCTAGGGCTAATGGAGAACGAACCCTGGCACTACAGCCCATTAACTGTATGACTGTATGGAGAAGTGGGAGGGGTAAGGAATCTAGAAACTGGACAATGATCTTAGCTGCAAGAAAAGGAGTGTTATGTCCTGCAACCGCATCTAATAAGCTACACAAGGAACGCAACCCCAGAGGTAAGAGATGAATGACGAAGAACTCCATCAGACAAGGCTTAGTCAGAGGAACCGCGAACAAACCCACTTAGGGTTGAGGATAGCGGCTTTGAAGCCGATTACTCCGAACTTACTGAAACTGCCTAACAGGTGTAAACCGGGGGCGGAGAGCAGCCCGTGCTTGGCTGCCCGCTCATTAGTACCGTCGCCTTCGCTTTGCAGCTCCGGCTCTGGAGGTACCCCGTGGAGATTTAAGCGGTACAGAAGGAGACCTTAATCAACCCTAGGGTAATCCCAAAACCCCACAGGTGTATCAGTGAGAAAACACGCATAATACACTCGTGCTAAGGCTCTGGTGAAAATAAGTTTTTCTAATAAGAAAATCCTTATATTCACGACAAACCAAAAATTATTCTATTAATAACTTATTATGTACTCTAACCTTGATACTTAAGCAGCAAAACATAATGCGCTAAAACAGAGACGACAAAAGGTCAACAGCGGCATTATGTCTGTCGATATTTCACAAGTGAAACACAAACAATGAAATATAAGGTATATCATAATATCCACAAAAAAAACAAAAAAAAAACAAGATGCCAGTTGTCTTTGTGGCTGGTATGGGACACGTAAAACCGGACTCCTCCCTTACAGGGCGAAAGCTCTATCAACTGAGCTAACCGGGACACCATCATAAAACAGAGGTGAGTGGCAGTGATATCAAGTAAGAGACTAACCACTCAGCCACGGAAGTCCCCCATATCAACTTACCAGCAAAAGGAAGACTCAGCCAGCAACTGCATGTGCAAATGAATAAAACAGCATCTGCCACTGTAATTAATTTATATAACTTACCTCAAAAAAGGTGGTGATATACATGTACATAGATATCATTAACTTTTCAAATTAGAGGCACACAGAGCAAAGTAGCCGGGTATTAGATAGATACTAGTATACAATATTAGTAAAAGTATTCATATTAGCCTGGTAGAAAGGTTTAAGTAGCAGGGCGAATTAACCGCCTACCTCTTAATGACACCCCTTGATATAAATACTACCGGCGCTAAATAAAATAAATGCTCATATACCTGCAAGTCTGATGAGCATAATCCATAGACTGGCAATAATCATCTTAGTCCTGCCACAAACAGTACTCAACAAGGCGATAGGACAAGTTGAATTAGGTGTCCTGATAAGGAAAACCATAAACAGAAAAAAATAAACTGATTTACTTCTTAAGACTGTGGCTACAATTAACGCTGAAACCTATGCACGTTATGGCGAAGGCCATGAATTCTTACCCTAATCATTAGAGTATGACGGAGAAGCCGTAGTCACTTACATCATCCTTGATATTCTTGTGACGGAACTCGACAGCAGGTATCGACTTCTATCGAGGTTACCTGCAAAACAAGTTCTGTAGTTAAGTCCGTAAGGACAGAAAAGAACAAAGTAATTCACTAAGAATCTTTAGTTTAAGACAAGTATCAGATTCCTGTAGTGGTTATAAAGCAAACCATGAGAGGAAATACTTTAAATTGAATACTCTTAACGCTTTTTGTAAACGCCGAGATATTCAAAGATATAAAAGCATTAAATAAGTTTCTAAAATCGAGAACATAGGTAGACAATGCTTAAGAAGTGTTTACAAATGTTGCAACAACTTGGAAAAAAGGGTAATTCTGTTCGACAAAAGAATGAATTCTATTTGAGAATAGAATACCACCAGGCCTGCTATTAATCAGAATCAGAGATAAGACTTCGATAATTTACCTTCTCTGATGTAGATGGCCTGTATAGAGCGCCCTGTCAGTAGGAAGATATGACTTCCCTATGAATTAAAAAGGCCTTTCCCAGTAGGGAGCACCGTCTAGGAAAGTATGATTTCCTAAAGAGGTCTCAGTCCTATTGATGGTAAGTGTTTCTGACACCACACTGAAAAGGAAGAACAAGGAAAGTGTCTCTGACACATTTTACTTAAAAGTATGTGTCAGAAGTGGGATCTGAAACCACGTGTAAGGTCGTGGACCAGAACACTCGTTTATGAAGGTATAACCTTGAGTCTGGCGCATTAGACCATTCGGCCCTCCTGACAGGTAATCCATATGTTTATCTTTATTTCTTAATTGCTATCATATGATTTGATTACCTGTTAGTTCAATGTCATGTTCACATTGTTATGAATATTACAATAAAATATTCTATTCTATTCTATTTAATCTGTGATTATACAACACGTAAGAAATTATAATAACAGATAATTGTGACCCATGACAGAAACTTCCCTTACATGTGAGTACCAACACATAAACCTAAGTCCTCTTCCCATACCATAGAAAGAAGTCTTATTTAGCTTCCCTCCAGACAACTAGTCTGGATTTTATACTAGCAGAGACCTTCAGAAGAGACTATATCCTTCGTTAGGTGGCCCTAACCATAACAACGGTATTGAATACAGTAAGAATACCGTAAGAATACCCTTTCGGCCCTAGGCCGTGCTTAAAAGCATAAATTTCAGCTGAGGAAGTATTACCTGAGCTGTCTCTAGACAGGTGACGGTTGCTCCTAGACCGCCCTCTGTGTGTTGACTCTCTGAAAGGTGACCTGGAGGAGTGAATGGAATCTGTTCTGAGGACCTTCAGATTACCCATGAGGCAGAGAGTTTGTAGTCGGCGTGACCCCCGCACTACCTGGTAGCTTGAGCAGGAGTGGGTGGGGTACGGGACTTTCTTTAGTGAGCGCAAGATAGTCGACGTCGTTCATTGACTGAGCTAAGCGGGCTATTTGGTTGTCTCCTAGCGAATGCGACCACTCCAACAGTGTACCCACGAGGTAGAGAGTTATCTGAGTCACCATGGTCCCCCGGACAGGAGTGGGTGGGGTATGGGACAGCATATGGCTGGGTTGGGGGACATCACCGATAGAAGGTCAGGACTTCGTACGGGTGATGTTTCCAATCCCTGGGAGTCCGGACGGGCCGTAGTGGGCTAGGGCCCGACTCCCCATTGATGTTTCCTTCACAGGAGTGGGTGGGGAATGGGACTGCATATGGCTGGGTTGGGGGACATCACCGATAGAAGGTCAGGACTTCGTACGGGTGATGTTTCCAATCCCTGGGAGTCCAGACGGGCCGTAGTGGGCTAGGGCCCGACTCCCAATTAGACTAAGGTCCCACTCCCCATTGCTGTTACTGAAATATAGAAAATAACAGCAGAAGGTGTTCTAAAAGCACCAACTGTGATTATATAACAAACAACACGAACCCAATAATATAAGAAAACTATTTACTGGAGTGTTGACACGAGTAGGAGGGGTGTCTACGTTCCGGTGTCAAATTCAAAACTTCTAATAGAAGTTAAAAGCTATTTTCGACAGAATTTACAAATGTTGGTAAACCGGAAGTAGACAGCATATGGTTGTTTACGAATTGCGGTCTGAATTAACTGCGTAAAGAACAAAAGCCGGTGTAAAAAACACCAATTACGATCATAAACTCGTAAGAAAATAACATATGGGAAGTAAAATTAAAGTAATAAAACAATTAAAACCATTTGTTACGTGGAAAAAGACAAATATTTTGAGACCGTCGATTTATCGCGTTCTTTACCGATGACGCCACGACGGAAAGAGGAAGTAACTCTGTGTGACTCTTGCTTGTACGGGTGTATTTGGCGGCGCCGTTGGTGCCGGGAGTCCCGGGAAGGGTATTTGGGGAAGTTTTTCCGTTCGTGGATTAAGGCAAGTTGAGTATCTTGCAATTGTAATGTTGTCGTAAGCTATCTATAGACCAATATTCCTGCTAAGTTTTGACTTTGTCAGCTGTTCTTGCGAAGACAAGCAATTTTTAGAGTTTTTTTTTAGTGTGTTTTGTTACTATGGCAACAACATTTCTTATGCGAATCTAAGCAAAAGGGGAGGTGCACAACTAGACCATGACACAAAAATTCCTGCTGAGTTTCGCTTTTGTAGTGCCAGCTGTTTTCTCGAGTTATCGTGAAGACAAGCAACTGTTAGTGTTTTTTACAAGATTTGTTACCATGTCAACCACATTTCTTATGCAAATCTAACCAACAGGTGTATTTCTGCATTCCTGCATTCCTGCCAAGTTTGAAGTTTGTAGACCCAGCTGTTCTTGAGTTATCGTGAAGACAAGATTTCGGGACGGAACGACCGACATTTGCAAAGCAATATGCCCCCACCTTCTTCAACATATCTGACATAAAGCATATCTCCATATAAGGTCATGGTGACCTGGACTTTGACCTACTGAACCCAACAAGATACAGATCCTCCTCTCATCAATGGCAGTGAACCTGTCATTTTTCATGATAGTCACTGTGCGGATGTTATGGTTGCGAAGTTATCATGCGGAATGCGTATTTCCTTATAATGTCATGGTGCGCTTAACCTTTGACCTACTGATGCTAAAAATAATAAGGTTCCTCCTCTCGCCAAAGGCTTTCTACATATGAAGTATCGGGAGCGTTGATAGTTAAAGTAGCTATCCTGCCAAAAACAGCCACATTTTGCAACATATGTACACCGTTTCTAAAACTACGGACGACGAGGTATATATATAGGAGTGAATTCATACGTTGTGATTTCTGTGTATCTAGTCATAGCTAGGCGCCCTGCCGTAGTTCGTCCGAAGGTTATCTGTCCTTGGTAGATATATATATATATATATATATATAAAACTTACATCTTTTGAGAATCCAAATTCTATCGCACTATAAACGCCTTTAACCAGCCGGGCCAAACCCAAAAACTGGAGCATTGAATTAAGAGTTACCAACTCATAATCAATCACATATATTTGATGAAGTCGTTAATAAACTTTCACTTTAATCGGCACATATACATTAGTATATGACCTGAACACCTGGATAATTTTGACAAATGGTTTTGTTGATTAATTTTGTCGTTATATGGTGGGATAGCTACTTTAACCTGTGGAATTATTAACCCTATAACATAATACAACCCGTTATATTAAACTGGTGCATAAAAAAAAGGCTACCTTCAAACATTTAACAAGAAATCAGTAGAACCGATGAATGCTCCCCGAATAAAGGTACACATGCGAAATACAATTGGATGAAAAATGTAGGAGGAGTTGAGCCTACAAGCTTTATATCTTTTTAAAAATTGCGAAGTCCAGTAACTCTGCCAAATGTTTTTTAACACCAATGTTCCGACAATATGCGCTACTAGATATCATATTGATTCTTCCTACTAAGTTTCATGAAATTCAGATAAAAAAATGTAGGTGGACATTAACGGAAATTATTAACATTTGAAAAACTTCAAAGTCCCATTACTCTGCCAAAAATCATTCAACTAGAACGTCCTAACAATAATATTATGCACTAATATAACTGATATTCCTGACATTTCGTGAAAATCGGATGAAACACATAGAAGCTGAGCGGACAAGCTATAGATTTGAAAACTTCAAAATCCCGAAACCATGCCAAAAATATTTCAACCGGAACGTCCTGAAAATATGCGCTTTTAGCCATCTACTGATATTTCCTGAAAACATAGGAGGAGCTGAGCGGACAAGGAAGCGGAACAGACGGACATATTGGCAACTATATTCTTCTCCAAAAATTTCGAGGAGCATAATAAAACAAGTAGAACACCACTTATTTGTCTTTATCAAGGGCAATAACTCTGTAATGCATACTTCTATATCTTCTTTAACCAACTGTCAAACCAAATTCCATTTATAAATTAAATTTCAAAAGGATTCAGGCATTATTTCTCAACTTTAAATATAGGTATATTATACATCAGTTAAATTCAACTGCAGTGGAATGAAAATAAAAGAAAATAATACAAATCTAGCTAGTAACAGTTTATTCTTTATCAATGATAAATACTATACAAAATATCATTAAAGGGACTCTGGGAGATCTTGATGAGTTATAGTTGTCAATCATAATACAAATGGAAACCTTCACAATATGTTATTATATAATCTATATATGCTATTATATAATATATATACATGTTATTATATAACAGTTGTGTATATAATTCAATCACATTTTTTTGAATTAGAGACTAAAGCATCACATGAATTACTATTAACTCCTAATGGGGTTGATGCACTATTTTCAAACAAGGTTTATTTTAAAGGGCTGTGAAAAACTTGAAAAAAGTAGAATTATCAAAATGCCATGAAAGCTAAAGGAGATAATTACGATCTATTGAAACACAAATGGAGGCGGCCGTCTTAAAACGATGACGTCATCGCACCTTTTTGCCATATATGGCATATTGAGAACACGTCTTTTAAAGCAAGGAAAATCACTGCAAATGAAAAATAAGCATTCAATTGATACATTTTACATATGTATATTTTTTTAAAATCAATTTGCAGTGATTTTCTTCGATTTAAAATATATCTTGTCAGTATGCCATCTATGGTAAAAAGGCGCGATGACGTCATCGTTCCAAGATGGCCACCTCCATGTATGTTCTTTGCAATTTTTCAATAGGTCATATCTCCTTCATTTTCGTGGGATTTTGATAATTGTTTCATGTTTTTTTCAGGTTTTTCAGAGCCCTTTTAAATATATCATGTTTGAAACCCCTTTAACCCGTTACATATTTATACTCGCAGGCTGATCTGAGTTTACTGTGGACGCAAACGCTATTATATTCGTGCTTAGTGGGTTAAGGTTTAAAGATTTATACTACAAAACTAGCTGAGTCATCTGGTTTTTCAGGTAAACTTAATCATTAGGAGTAATTAAATCATACAATTGAATTGAATTGGGGTTTTAAGGCGCACCAACACATTACAGGTTATATGGCGCCTAACAGGCATGAACATGCCAGGCTCATCTTCCATGTACTTCGAGATAAAATATGGAATCATACAAATAATGGGTCATAGTTCAATGCATGTACACATTGGCATATGGCTTAAGCAATGTTTTATTCAAGAAATGTGGTCAACATTATGTCAAATAATACATGGACATGATCTGAAAAGAAGCTTTTGATATTGAAAACTTGTATAATAATTCATCTCCTTAAGAAAATCAAGAGATAATACATTGATTCATAAAATACAAAATAATCACAGGCCCACAAAATGACTAAATTGTTTGTAGGGGCGCATATTTCAGTTTTGGGTTGGAGCAAAGCAAACCAACCATTTTTTTAAAGAAACTAACCCGCCAAATAACAGCAGAATTACGCTACAAAACTGTTGATCAAAAATTTATCCAGGTGTTCAGGTCATTGAATAATGTATATGTGCCGATTATAAGTATTGTTTATTCATGGGTTCTTAAAATACCCTTGATTGAATATGTTCTTAAATGAATTATGACTTGGTAACTCTTAATTCGACGCTCCAGTTTTTGGGGTTTTATTCTGGCTGGTCAAAGCCATTTATATTGTGTCTATAGTGTTGGATTCTCAAAATTTATGTTATATATATATATATACCGGTACCTAGGCGTCAGTAGGTGTAGAAACGGTGTACACATGTTGTAAAAATGGCTGTTGTTGGCGGGATAGCTACTTTAAGGATGGCCTTACTGATTACATGGATGTGATGATAGCACGCTCCTATACATGTATAAATTAGCTTCCTCAGCATCATTTTTTAACTAATAGTAAAATTGAATGAGTTATATGCATATAATGTATCAAAATCTTTTGAAGCATTTTCAAACATTGTTTCATATAGTAATTGAATAGGCTTATATCTTACATGATTGAAGAATTTTCAAACATTTTTTCGCTAAGTTATTTAATTGGCTTATATCTTCTAGAGATTAAACCCTGTAATGATATGTGTAATAATGCATTCAAGTTATATGCATTATTATATACATATAGCATGAGTTTAATCTGGTGACTTGTGGTGACATTTGGCATTTCACTTACTGTCAGTAAACTAGGTTCAGCAAACTACATACTATTCTAAGTAATGACATTAGCAAGAATTTGAATTCATTATCCCTGTGAAAACATGATTAACCATGGTCATCATATATATATCAAACCATGATCATCATATATCAAACCATGATTAACCACGGTCAGGCCAAATAAAATTATGTGTGATTACTGTTTCCCAAACTGACACTTTATTAAGGGCCGACCCTAAACATGTTATGCCAAATCTAAACTTTTTTCTTTTAATATTATGTTTTATTTCTTCTTTTTTTATATACAAATTACATTTTCTATCTATTCTCTATCTGTATTTGATGATATCAACACATATATATTTAAGTTATTTTATTAGGTTATAAAAGTGCCGAGTGAAAAAAGACAAAATATTAAATAAAATATTTTCCTACCTACAAACAATATTTAGTTTAACATGTAGTAAGAACCAAACATACAACTTTATTTGGCCTCAGGGGCGTAGCCAGGCATACTCCTGTACGTATGGGCGTACTCTAGAAAATCGAATGTGAAAAAATAAAAGTGCTTCTTTTTTAAAATCAGCAATAAAAATTGAAGTGGGGTATTGGGTGAGGCACTATTTTTAACAAGAGGTCAATGACCTTGAAGCTCTACTGATTGATTTTGATTTCAGGAAGTAGTCGCTACAAACTTGTTTTTTGAAAATTTATTTTTAGCCGTGGCGGCCATCTTGAATTTCCGGCCGACCTGAAATTTTGCTAGGATCAATTAGACATCAAGAGCAACATTCCTGTGAAGTTCATGAAAAGTAGTTTCAGAGGAGAAGTCACTACAAGTTTTCATTATATAACTCGATGTAAACAAAGATGGCCACTGGCAGCCATGTTTAATGTCGAATCAAAAAAATGTTCGACTCGGATAACCATCATGTCATGCTGATCATTTTAGAAAAAGTCCCATATCAATATCACTTAATAGTTTTCAAGAAGTAGTCGCTACAAACTTATTTTTTAAAAATCTATTTTTAACTGTGGCAGCCATCTTGAATTTCTGGCCGATCTGAAATTTTGCTAGGATCAATTAGACATTAAGAGCAACATTCCTGTAAAGTTTCATGAAAATCCGCCAAGTAGTTTCAGAGGAGTAGTCGCTACAAGTTTTTACTATATAACTCTATGTAAACAAAGATGGCCGCTGGCAGCCACGTTTAACGTCGAATCAAAACGATTTTTGATAAGGACCAACATCATGTCATGCTGATCATTTTAGAAAAAGGTCCCATATCAATATCACTTATAGTTCTCAAGAAGTAGTCGCTACAAACTTGCATGAAAATCTATTTTTAGCCATGGTGGCCATCTTGAATTTCCGGCCGACCTGAAATTTTGCTAGGATCAATTAGACATCAAGAGCAACATTCCTGTGAAGTTTCATGAAAATCCGTCAAGTAGTTTCAGAGGAGTAGTCGCTACAAGTTTTCATTATATAACTCTATGTAAACAAAGATGGCCGCTGGCAGCCATGTTTAACGTCAAATCAAAACGATTTTCGACGAGGACCAACATCATGTCATGCTGATCATTTTAGAAAAAGTCCCATATCAATATCACTTATAGTTTTCAAGATTGATTGATTGAATTGGATTTTATAGTCGCACCAACAGCTAAGGTCATATGGCGACTTTCCAGCTTCCATTGGTGGAGGAAGACCCCAGGTGCCCCTCCGGGCAATTTTCGTGCACGGGCGGTTACCTGGGTAGAACCACCGACGTCCCGCATAGTTTTCAAGAAGTAGTCGCTACGAACTTGTATTTAAAAAATCTATTTTTAGCTTTGGCGGCCATCTTGGATTTCACATCAACATGAATTTTTGCTAGGATCAACTAGACTTCATGGGCAACATTTTTGTAAAGTTTTATGAATATCCATCCAGTAGTTTCAGAGGAGTAGTCGCTACAAATAAAAGTTAACGGACAGACGGACGGACAGACGGACAGACGGACGACGGACGCCGCACCACGGCATAAACTCTGCTGATCTCTGATCAGTAGAGCTAAAAACACACAATGTATGGTGGCGACAGCCTCAAAAATTTCGCTCAAATGAAGCCACAAACCTCCGAAATTGCACTCAAATTTCAAAATTTTCCCGGGGGAGGTTCCAAGGACACCCACCCCCCTCCCGCACCCTCCCCCAGGGCGTATTCTCCAAATGGCTCTGGCTACGCCCCTGGGCCTCATCATATATCAAACGATCATCTGCTATTTACCATGCTTGGTACATCTAAACTGTGGTCAAAAGCATCCTCAACCAAAGCCAACCACAGTTAACCATGGACATAATTTGGCAGGGATGTAAGTAAGCAGTTGTATTATTTATTTCAGAGAGTATTTTGATAAGATAAACAAGAGAAGGAAATATACTAAATATGTCATCTAAAGAAACTAGAACTATCACTGAAGGTGATAAATCCCCCGCTTAAATTCTGGGTCATATTCTCTAATAAATTAGGCAATCAACACAAGGTCATCAATTGTTATGTGTATATGAAGTTTGGTAATAACCCATTCAGAAATGTTTGAGGAATGCAAGTAATAAATCTGTGTTACGCGATGGGAAAAAAATGTGTTACATGATGGGACGAGGCACAACGCGAAAGGTCGTTTTAAAAAAAGTGATTCCTATATTGTCCCCACTTCACTTTGTGAAAGCAGGGGTATAATAAGAAGAGACATAACACTTAATAAACAGAAGAACTGGATTAAGAATATGTTACACAGCAACACAATATAGGTTATAATTGTGGCATCAAGATGGATATGAACTTTCTGGGTCCAAGCCTCATTTACATCGAGATACAAATATGTGGCATGGATTCAGAAACTTCCTTACAGCAATACAATATACGTTATATGGTGCCAAGACAGATATGAACATCCTCGTTTACATCGAGATACAAATATGAGGCATGGAGTCAGAAACTTCCTTACAGTAATACAATATAAGTTATATGGTGCCAAGACAGCCATGAACATCCTCATTTACATCGAGATACAAACATGAGGCATGGATTCAGAAACTTCCTTACAGTAATACAATATAAGTTATATGGTGCCAAGACAGATATGAACATCCTCGTTTACATCGAGATACAAATATGAGGCATGGAGTCAGAAACTTCCTTACAGTAATACAATATAAGTTATATGGTGCCAAGACAGCTATGAACATCCTCATTTACATCGAGATACAAATATAAGGCATGGATTCAGAAACTTCCTTACAGCAATACGATATAAGTTACACGGTGCCAAGACAGCTATGAACATCCTCGTTTACATCGAGATACAAATATGAGGCATGGAGTCAGAAACTTCCTTACAGCAATACAATATAAGTTATATGGTGCCAAGACAGCTATGAACATCCTCGTTTACATCGAGATACAAATATAAGGCATGGATTCAGAAACTTCCTTACAGCAATACAATATAAGTTACACAGTGACAAGACAGCTATGAACATCCTCGTTTACATCGAGATACAAATATGAGGCATGGAGTCAGAAACTTCCTTACAGCAATACAATATAAGTTATATGGTGCCAAGACAGCTATGAACATCCTCGTTTACATTGAGATACAAATATGAGGCATGGAGTCAGAAACTTCCTTACAGCAATACAATATAAGTTATATGGTGCCAAGACAGCTATGAACATCCTCATTTACATCGAGATACAAATATGAGGCATGGATTCAGAAACTTCCTTATAGTAATATAATATACGTTACATGGTTTCAAGACAGCCATGAACATCCTCATTCAGGGCCGTCATTTGCCGAAATTCGGCCCCATTCCCCTCCCCTAAATGTATATATTTCCCCTCTTTTCCGGTGAAAAATTCCCTCTTAAAAAAAAAAAAAAATAAAAAAAATAAAAATAAATATTAGAAATTGTTTTACTCCAAAACAGGAAAACAGCATACAATTTGCAATTTGGAATGGTAAATTATTGATACCACTTCTTAGAAATTCCCTTTTGATATGAAAACAACACAAAATATCCCTTTCTGAGGGCCCTGGCCCCATTCCTCCAAAGTGAAGGGAGGGCCCTGTCATTTACATCGAGATACAAATATGAGGCATGGATATAGAAACTTTATAACTGCATGCAACTCCTAACTGTTTAAACCCTAATACAATGTCAGGTACATCCGGACCGAAAGTGACTGGGTGGGGTATCATGTCATGTTCTAGGATTGGTTGGTAAGGTGTCAGTATAATGTGACTGGGTGGGGTATCATGTCACGTTCTAGGATTGGTTGGTAAGGTGTCAGTATAATGTGACTGGGTGGGGTATCATGTCATGTTCCAGGACTAGTTGGTTAGGTGTCAGTATAATGTGACTGGGTGGGTATCATGTCATGTTCTAGGATTGGTTGGTAAGGTGTCAGTATAATGTGACTGGGTGGGGTATCATGTCATGTTCTAGGATTGGTTGGTAAGGTGTCAGTATAATGTGACTGGGTGGGTATCATGTCATGTTCTAGGATTGGTTGGTAAGGTGTCAGTATAATGTGACTGGGTGGGTATCATGTCATGTTCTAGGATTGGTTGGTAAGGTGTCAGTATAATGTGACTGCGTTGGTATCATGTCATGTTCTAGGATTGGTTGGTAAGGTGTCAGTATAATGTGACTGGGTGGGGTATCATGTCATGTTCTATGACTGGTTGGTAAGGTGTCAGTATAATGTGACTGGGTGGGGTATCATGTCATGTTCTAGGATTGGTTGGTAAGGTGTCAGTATAATGTGACTGGGTGGGTATCATGTCATGTTCCAGGATTGGTTGGTAAGGTGTCAGTATAATGTGACTGGGTGGGGTATCATGTTGTGTTCCAGGATTGGTTGGTAAGGTGTCAGTATAATGTGACTGGGTGGGGTATCATGTCATGTTCTAGGACTGGTTGGTAAGGTGTCAGTATAATGTGACTGGTTGGGGTATCATGTCATGTTCTAGGACTGGTTGGTAAGGTGTCAGTATAATGTGACTGGGTGGGGTATCATGTCACGTTCTAGGATTGGTTGGTAAGGTGTCAGTATAATGTGACTGGGTGGGGTATCATGTCACGTTCTAGGATTGGTTGGTAAGGTGTCAGTATAATGTGACTGGGTGGGGTATCATGTCATGTTCCAGGATTGGTTGGTAAGGTGTCAGTATAATGTGACTGGGTGGGGTATCATGTCATGTTCTAGGATTGGTTGGTAAGGTGTCAGTATAATGTGACTGCGTGGGTATCATGTCATGTTCTAGGATTGGTTGGTAAGGTGTCAGTATAATGTGACTGGGTGGGGTATCATGTCATGTTCTAGGATTGGTTGGTAAGGTGTCAGTATAATGTGACTGCGTGGGTATCATGTCATGTTCCAGGATTGGTTGGTAAGGTGTCAGTATAATGTGACTGGGTGGGGTATCATGTCGTGTTCCAGGATTGGTTGGTAAGGTGTCAGTATAATGTGACTGGTTGGGGTATCATGTCATGTTCTAGGACTGGTTGGTAAGGTGTCAGTATAATCATTAATGTGACTGGGTGGGGTATCAAGGAATGTTATTCCAGTGCAGCAGGGCTATACAGTTAGTTTTGCATTGAGCTTTTTATTTGAGGCCCACTGACAGCCTGACTACCATATATGTTTGTCTGTAACTTGTATAAATCAAAGGTGAACATTTAAATTAATAGACGAATTGCAGCATGGGTTTTTATGTCAAGAGATTTAGGACTTTCTACCCCTCCTAAAATTGCATTAATCTATTGAGAGATTTCTCATCTATGATAAAGAACTTCCAATCAGAATCTTCATGGTAGGTATTGGATAAATGTTAGGAGTAACAATTTACATATATAAAGGTATACTATATACTTGAACAATGAATACCGGTAATGATGCTGAAAATGAAAACATAATGGTGTTAGCATTGCAAATTTAAGGTATTTATGATGGTGATAGCTGAAAACAGAAACATGAATCTATAACTTATGCCATGTGTATTTCAAGGAATTATTCTTGATTCCAGAGCAATAATTGTTAACATCTCCGTTTTTTTCCAAGTAGCAAGTAAGTGTAAGAATGAAACCAACTGTATAAAAGATATTTAAGCACACTGAACACAAATAAGATAAGCAGAAAACACCATGTGCCCCTCACCTAACACACACCCAACCCCCATCCTGTACAACACGCATCCGAAAAACCCATCTCCCCCTCCCCAACCCCACATCCTGTTCAACACGCATCAGAAAACCCCATGTCCCCCCTCCCCCACCCCACATCCTGTTCAACACGCATCAGAAAACCCCATGTCCCCACTCCCCCACCCCACATCCTGTTCAACATGCATCTGCTAATTTATACGTCTCGCCAAACTGGATTTAAAGAATGTCTAAACTGATAAAAAGGCGTTAATATTTGCTAAGATGCAATACAGAATTGTGGAATTTGTGCGTCTGAGTGGCATTGATACTGAAGACATAATTATGCAAAATTTGAATGAATTTAAATAGCAATATTGAATATGAAATTAGAATATGAAAATCTTTCATGAATATGAAAAGAATATGAAAAGTAATGTCGCCACAAAGAGATGTATCTGTCATGAAGGCCATTTATTTATTTGCTAGATGTCATTTATCGCTTCGTCAACCACACAATGGCCATACAGTGGGCCATGTTGCATTGAAAGTGAGCCAAAAAATCAAGGTACATGTAATCAATGAGAATTTCTTTTAGTCGATTGTCGAGTTGCGAGTTACAAAATGTGAGTTGAGAGTTACAAGCCAACACTAAGTTACAATTCGAAAATTCGAGTTGCAAGTTACAAGCCAAAAAAATGTGAGTTGTGAGTTACAAGACAAAAATGCGAGTTGCGAGTTACAAAAGCAACACATTAGGTATAAATTTCTCAATTGATTACTAAATCTTTAAAGGTATTTGTTTACAAGTGTAAATACATTTTAATGTTTAGAAATATTATGGTGATAAATATATCTTATAAATCTTCAATAAGTCATTTCTTGTATTTTACAAATTATTTCAGAATAATCCAAGAACAATTTAGACCCATTCCAGAGGCAACTCAACTTTACCATAACTGTCTTCCTCCAGAACAAAAGAGAGAATGAGACAAAATGGTTGTGTCTATTAATGACAAAATAAGGAAATTAAGAGAACAATTATCAGGAAGTAATCAGAAATGCAGGGAATAAGATATATGTTATACATCTTCCATCACGCAGTTAGCTCTTATATTTGCTAGAGAATCAACATAAATGAGAACAACATCTTGGACAGGTTAATAAAGCCACTGTCATAGAGTTAAAACGATTTAAAACTAGTGTATTTGAACATCTCTGAAATTATATTTTGAATAATAAGTTTATAAGATCATTGATATACTATTTAAGATAACATTAACATTTGTTTATTTATTCCATGTGTTTCTATAGGCTAGAGAAGCGAGGTATGAAATCATGCACTCGGCCAAACAGCAACTGTTACATCCCGATCTTAATGACCACATCGCTACAATGATGGATGTGCTTAGTGACATAAAGACTACAGTTTACCTGCAGGCTCAATTAGGCAATCAACAATGGGTGATATAGAGAGACACAAGGTCATCAGTTGTTATGTGTAAATGATGTTTGGGAACTGTTTGAGAAATGCAAGTACTAAAATTATTACATAGCCGAAATGTTTCATGTTACAAACATACCCAAGCCTTTAATATTCTGTTACACACAAATGCACAATTTACAGACTTTCGCGCAAACATAGACAGGACATAGAAATCTTGGTCTGTGTTGTATGGCAACACCTGAATACAACAGTCACAAAGTTGTTAGAAAGGAAACAGGAGAACCGCCAATTATGTTAGTACCATTAATGTTCTACTGGAATGGAAAAACAAGTACATACTATCGATTCTTCGCCCACTTAAAGGGGAACTTCGGAATAGATTTAACAAAGATTGAGATGCTCCTAGGAACAAATGATGAGAAAGCCATGACCAATGCCTGGACATGACGTTTCCAGAGGCAAAAAGAAAGCTATGCAGCAAGCATATAAAAAATAACATCATTCGGCAAATGAGTCCAGCAGCTTGCTAAGATCTGCAAACTTTTATTGAAGCTCGAAAAGGGAAAATATAAGACTACAAGGAGAAGTTCTATAATGAAATCAGAATGTTGATTGTAAGTGTGTGTTTTCTTAATGATCCATGTAATCTTGTAAGATTTAAGAATATACTTTGTTTTTAACACCATGGATTACAGACCCGACCCTGCTGTCGGTGGATCTGTTGCAATGGATGACCGACCCCACCATACTGTTGGTGGATCAGAGTTGCGATGAACGTCTGACCGGACTCTGCTGTCGGTGGATCAGAGTTGCAATGGACGTCTGACCGGACTCTGCTGTCGGTGGATCTTTTGCGATGGCTGCTGACAAAGGCTATATGCCGGTGTGGATCCCATCAATAAATACATCTTTGGGCATACCAATTTAGACGGTTGTGAAGCAGTGAGGGAAGTAACTATGTCTTGTCCTGGCCTCCCCAGACCTGAACTGATCTGAGCTAAACCCTGTCAGGTATGTATATTATATATGCTAGCCATATGCTGCTTTTCAGCCTGTTTTAACCTGAGTTATATTACCGGACACAGTGTTTCAGGTCAATAGGCAAATTCAAATCTTGAACAAAAGCCGAAATTAGTAGGCTATAGTTTGCAATGCTCAGCATTTTGAAGTCGAAATTTAAAACGGTAAAAGATATTACTCAAACAGTTTAAGCAATTTAAAAAAAAGTATTTAAAAAAGTGCTAGTACACCAAGTCAGTTTGATATGTGCTCATTAAGAATCAAATTAGTTTGAATACAACAATAATGTCATTTGAAAGAATTGATTTTATATCTAGTTAAGGTTCCGCCAACGAGGTTGACAGTAGCCGTTAGTTAAATCACTGTCTGTCCATCATCAATTTCGGTCACTGAACATCCAAACAATTCCTGTATTCTCTAGATATTTGTCAAGAGATGCATTTTGAGTAGCTTTTACAAAATATTAGAATGTTGTGTATGAAAAAGAAACTTAACGAAGACAAGAACTGGATCCTTATGGTGAGCTGATAGATAATATGTATCAGAAATTTGGTGGAACATATTTTTATGACTTCCATACATCATTCTCAAAGAAGGCTTTAAACAATATGAGCTACGGAATATATCTATAGAATGGGCAGTATGTGACACACAACTATATACGCGGACTTTCACAGGCCTTAGCTGTTTGACCATTGTTCACCTTAAAGTGACATGATGGGGTTTTGCCCACGTGAAGGTAAACGGCCTTTTCAACTGGGAAAATTTGCGTTGTTTTTGCCTTAAAATCCTCCCCCTGAGAGCATGAGGGAATACATTCAAACATTCCATTTTGACGAATTTGTGAGGGCAGCATTAAACTGCTGTTTCCCGTACATGGACGATGAAGAAGAGTTGAAGTCGTCAAGCAATGCTATAAAGATCAAATACAACCTCAAGAGGTTGGTCAGAGCCAAATGGGCATTTTCTGTTAAGAAGGACCCACATAGCCCTGTAGTTAGTGAGACGCAGTCATAACTATGTGGCGGCTCACCGACCTGTCTTTCAGAACAATGGACTCAAACCTCTGATTTTGAGGCGGGCACCTTTACCAATAGACCAATAGACCACTTTTGGTTGTGTAGGAATATAATACTTTAAATTATTTAAATAACCTTCATTAAAACATTATACATAGGGAATATAAAGTAAGGTAAGTTTTATGAAAATTTCTTATATGTTCTTATTCAGTGCATTAGCCTCAAAGACTACCAGATACAGTGGCTATGTACACACTTAGGGCACACGGAATATATACACAAGACACACTACAGATTCACATTAGATGGGATTGAGAGGATCCAGCTCGGAAAACTTCTGCTGCTGCAAGACAAGAATCTACTCAGCAAGTACAAAGATAAGGGCCTTGAGGACATACATTTCGTTAAGTGTAGGTCCAGGGACATTGTCGTCTGATGGCCATCAGAGTGGTAAGTTGTATTACTTCTGATTTTGAGTCATTGACCTCATTTACCATGCTAAACATAGCCCCAGAATTAAATACCACCTATTTTTATCCTAGGATCCACGTGGTACTGGTACTGTATATGCAATCTAGTTTATAATACCGGGCTGAGTATTAGTAGTTACACATAGATTAGACCCTGGTGTCCGTAGGCTCGGTGGACATTTTGTTTGGTGTTGTTTTAATTTGAAGAGCTGAAAAGCTGACTGCTTTCAATGAGACTTACTTCGCCTCTGAAGAAAGATACAACAAATTCGGCTTTTGTACTAAAAGAGGGCAAAGATGACGTCACATATGCCATGTGACGTGACATAGGCGACTCGATGTCACATTCCGAAGTCACTTCGCTGAAAATCGAGCTCAAACGTAAAGGGGCGAACCATAACGGACGGATTCGAATAAAGCCGAGAACGCTGTACCTCGAAATCGGATGAAGAAACCAAAGGATATCCGAATGATATTTTAGAATCAGGAATGATGGAAAACAACCAATTTGGCTGATTAAGGCTATAAAACGGCGTATGCTTCATCAGTACTTCGCAGAATGGTAGTTATGTGACTTGGTGAGTAATTTCTACAAGCATGTAGCGCGCAACACTGAAGGTGCCAATTAATGAAACTAAATGTCGTATTTTCGCGGCCACATGCTTCACAAATATAAACAAGTGTACATGAGAGGAAATTGAACTGGTCTTCGTAACAATATTAACAAATATTCCAATGTTTTCAAATTCACAATTTTTAATTTAGTCTTTTGACTGTTACTTGTGATATGCAGGCTTCATAACCGCTGCTTCCAACTAAATTCCATTATGTTTATTTCACTCTTTGGGGCATAGATTTTTATTAGATACTGGGACCATATGCCGTATGACATGGGGGAGATTAATCTCCATGTCCACCGCCATATGCATGCCATCTTTGGGATGGTTAAAATTTTGTACTATTGTCTTTATTAATATTGAGTTCTGCTCAACCCGGGGCTAGAGGGCGTGAGCAGTAGCTAGCATATTTCACTACCGCTCATGAACAGTCTCAATCAAACCGAGACTGCAATATTTTGTATGTGTCATTTTTGGCCATTTCCAAAGGTCCATTATCATACTCTTTTGTACAACATGTACAATAGCAATAATTTACATTTTATCATGCATTATTATGACATTTTCCAGAATCTAAGACTACAACAGGAGAAAGACTGGTGGCAATGCAGAGGAGTTCATTGGGGAATGCACCAGCTTTGAAAAGAACCTCCTTGAGACACAAGAAATCATGACAGTTTGAGGAAAGGTATTTGTCACTTATTTTTATCACTACCGGGCACCCTTGACCAAGAGTGTTCAAAACAAGTAGATTCATTAAAAAACATTTCCGCCGGGGGCAGGGCTTATTTTTTCTATCTTTATATATTGATAACTTAAAAATCTTCTTGTCTAAAACAACTGACCCAATTTCAAAATAATTTTATATAAATGGTGTTTAAGTGACACTTTATCAAGTGACACTTTATCAAGACTGTTCAAACCAGATTGATTCGTTAAAAAACATCCCCCATAGTCTTTCACATAAATGGACCCTCTTGTCTTCTTGTTTAGCTTTACTGGACATGTAGATGGGGGCTTACATGTATGTCATGGTTCCGTGTGTACGTCTGTCAGTAAACAGCTGCTTTGTGAAGTTCTGAACACAATGGAATGTTCAGTCTTAATCAGATTTTGACCAAACTTGGTCAGTAGTTGGAAATTCATGAGTCGGCTACTATCGAAAACTGGTATGTCCGCCAATGCATAATGGAGTGACACTCGAAATTATTTAAAACACTGCTAATGGAAACTTAAGTTTAAAGTCGAAAGGCATTTCATTGTGTGATCAAAGTGAAAATGTGATTATGTGTTCAAGGTGAACATTATTACGTCAGACTGGAAGAGGAGTCCCAATTATCTTACCATTGGAAGTCAAAGCGGGGTTGAACTTCATTGCCAATAAGACTGTACACCAGGCCGCTGGAATTGATCTAAACTCCGGATACCTTGTTGCAGCAAAAGGTTTGTAGAAATGTTTAAACAAATATAACCCGGTGTTATAAGCCGTAACAGGCCCTTCACCGTATACCACAAAAACAGAAACAGAAATAACAGAGTAGGCAGACTGAAGTGTTCCATTAAACAAAGCAACATGTTTTTATTACTTGATGGAAGTTGGTCATAGATCATAGACATACAAAGTTGATTCATGCGATATATATGAACCGCAACACACGAAAACGTCCCTTCGGACGTTTAGACGACAACGTCATAACGTAACAATTTATGACGTCGGCCGGTAATCAATTAATCTAATCAAATTTCTCGTCACTTCCGTGTTTTACCTAATTATTATATCATATGGTTCTTAATATAAATAGTTGATGCTATAGAAAATGGTAATTGTTTATGTTTTTTGTTGTTATTTAATCAACGACGTCGTCCAAGACGCCGATGTCAATGTCAAAATTAATGGTGAGTACGATCTTTAATTTTTAAATTGAGATAAAACCATTTTTAATTAAGATAACAACATAAAATAAAGAGATTTTTAAAGAGAAAATCACCGTGTTTCATAAACATCAAAAAACATAAAATGTGAACATTTTGTCTGAAGGGTCGTTTTTGCGTGTTTCGGCTCATATCTTTTGCGAAAATAATGTTGTTTATTGAAGCCTCAGTCACACTATCCCGACTATGGCCAGGATTCACCACGTTTTATCACGAATAATTTAATCGTGATGAGTCATGGTATGGACCCAGATTCTGGTGGGAAACCAGCCTCATACGGTGAGACGAAAAATAACAAGGACACTAGAAGGGTTTCCTATGATTTTATATGGTTTCCCTAAGGTTTAGATACGAATCCATGGTGATCCATTGCGGCAACACCAAGGACAGTCTGGGTTTATTACGGTACACCGTGACGCATTCGCAGAATACCACGGTAACACTATGGATGATGAGGGCACCACAACGGTTTAACACGGTGTTAGTACGAGTGAGCACGAAAGTGCTTCGAATTGCAACGTTTCTACTACGTTTTGGCAACGGTCAGGTGACTGTACGATATAAATACACCATCCGCACACAGCCAGGCATCAGTATCTCCTCACCTCACATCAAGACAACATCAATCTATCAAGTTCTACATCATGCAACCAAAGAAGAAGCAGGCTCCAAGCAAAGCAGCTGGCAAAGCCAAGAAAAAGACAGTAGTGGAACCTCCTTAGAGTCCTAGTCCTCCTCCTAGTCCTGTTGCATCAGAGGTTGAATCCATCCAGGCAGACAGTGATGAAGATGCCAGCCAACAACCACTGCTTCTGCGCTCCAGTCTCCCTCAAAGGAAAAACAGACTGACAGTCAGCCAGACAGGAAGAAGAACAAGAAATCTCCTGCTCTCATTTTGACAGACCAGCAGGAAGATGACGTGATCTAGTGGATCAAGGACCATCCCATCTTTTACTCAAAGGGCCTCAAGGAATAAAAAGATAACGCCAAGAAACTGAGGCTGTGGGACGAGAAAGCCATGGAGCTGAATTTGGAGAATGCTGCATTGCTGATGACCTGGTATGACAGTATGAGGACGAGACTGGGCAAGCTGACTCTGAAGAAATCTGGAGAGGGTACCAAGGAACTTACAGACAGGGACCATTGGATCTTGGCCAAGTTTGACTTCCTGACCAGACACATATCAAGTGTCCCCAGCAGACAGGCTGTCAATGTAAGTTTTCATTTCACACACACTTTGGGTTTTATTCCCCCATGACGAAAAGTCAGGGGGCATTATGTTTTGCACCTGTCCGTCTGTCCGTCCGGCCATCCATCCGAGCAATCGGAAACTGTATTTATGTGAAGCACCTGTTCATAGTGCAAAACGAGTGTGTGACAATGTGTCTATTCGCGAATAATTGAACATGGAACTTACTGGTATGGAGAACTTGCCACCTAAAATTCGTGGTCATTACAAACAATTTACATTAAAACAAAAGTGGTCGAGTACGCAAAGTTAAATGTAATTTGAGCTGCAGCGAAGCACCATAACATTCCTAAGTCTACTGTAAGTGATTGGAATAGAATTGATTTTAAGGATGAAAATAGACAACCAGGGACACCTTTCTAAATCTGGTCGGCCTTTAACATATCCGCCAGAATTGGACTTACGCATTTATGAGTAGGTGTTAAAGCAACAAGATATGCAGATAGCCTTGTCCGTAGACGATATCTGCAATTACGCTTTGGAATTAATCAAACCCATATCACCCGGGTTCATAGCAAGTTGAAATTGGGCTGTTCTATTCATGAATCGTCATGACCTGACTCTGCGCGCTAAAACATCAATGGCTCAGCATTTGCCAGCTGACCTTGAATCGAGGATAGACTCTTTTAACTAGTCTATTGCCGCCAGACGTAGAGGACTAATTCGACGACATGTTGATTGTAAACATGGATGAGACGCCAATGTATTTTGATTTAGTGCTGGGAAAAACTGTTAATGCGAAAGGCGAAAAAAGTATACTGATAAGAACAACAGGTAGCAAACGGCACCTAACTGTACTGCCAGCCGTCAGTTCTAATGGGGAGATCTTACCACCCATGATCATATTTAAGGGTAAACGAGAATTAAATGGGTTGATAGTGTGAATGGTTGGATGGACGAAGCTCTAATGCTGAGGTGGATTAAGGACATTTACCTGAAACATACCGTTAAGTACAGATCGCTCTTTGTCTTGGACAGTTTCTGGGGACATTTGACAGAGAACATCAAGAAGGCATTTTGTAAGGGTAACGCAGTCATGGCAGTGATTCCGGGAGGCTGCAGCCACTGGATGTGTGCATAAATAAGCCGTTCAAAGGTCATCTACGCTGTTGCTGGACTGACTACATGCGCATTGCATCCAAGGACGCGAGAGAAAATCTGACAGGGTTAAGACTGCCAGCAAGGAGACAGTCGTCAGCTGGATAGATAGTGCTGTCAACTGGCTGCAGCAAAAACTCGAAATGATCAGCAAGAACTTTAAAGTCTGCGGAATCAGCAATAACATAAACGGAACTGAAGCCGACCTCATTCGCCATGATGTCTCAGAGCATGACTGCAGCTACCCGGACAGCAAAGTAGAGGAGGAAGAGGAGGAAGAGTTCGAGGGTTTTAGTGAAAGTAAACTGCAGTCTGCCCTCGCATCTGCCATTGAAAAACTACGCACAGAGGCTGATTGGTAACTTAACAAACAAATATGCTATGTAGTGCGGACTGTGTAATAGTATACTGGGCTATACCACAACAGTGAACTAACAATAGGTCAATGACCTTGAAGCTCTACTGATTAATTTTGATTTCAGGAAGTAGTCGCTACAAACTTGTTTTTTGAAAAAAATATTTTTAGCCGTGGCGGCCATCTTTAATTTCCGGCAGACCTGAAATTTTGCTAGGATCAATTAGACATCAAGAGCAACATTCGTGTGAAGTTTCATGAAAATCCGTCAAGTAGTTTCAGAGGAGTAGTCGCTATAAGTTTTCATTATATAACTCTATGTAAACAAAGATGGCCGCTGACAGCCATGTTTAACATCGAATCAAAACTATTTTTGACAAGGACCAACATCATGTTATGCTGATCATTTTAGAAAAAGTCCCATATCGATATCACTTATAGTTTTCAAGAAGTAGTCGCTACAAACTTTTTTTTTAAAAATCTGTTTTTAGCCATGGCGGCCATCTTGAATTTCCGGCCGACCTAAAAAAATTCTGGGATCAATTAGACATCAAGAGCAACATTCCTGTGAAGTTTCATAAAAATGTGTCAAGTAGTTTCAGAGGAGTAGTCTCTACAAGTTTTTACTATATAAATCTATGTAAACAAAGATGGCCGCTAGCGGCCATGTTTAAAGTTGCATCGAAATAAATTTCTACAAGGATCAACTTCATGTCATGCTGATCATTTTAGAAAATGTCCCATATCAATATCACTTACAGTTTTCAAGAAGTAGTCGCTACAAATTTATTTATTTTAAATTTAGTTTTAGCTGTGGCGGCCATTTTGAATTTCCGGCCAGCCTGAAATTTTGCTAGGATCAACTAGACATCAGGAGCAACATTCTTGTGAAGTTTCATGAACATCCGTCAAGTAGTTTCAGAGGAGTAGTCGCTACAAGTTTTTACTATATAACTCTATGTAAACAAAGATGGCCACTGGCAGCCATGTTTAATGTCGAATCCAAATAATGTTCGACTCAGATCAACATCATGTCATGCTGATCATTTTAGAAAAAGTCCCATATCAATATCACTTCTAGTTTTCATGAAGTAGTCGCTACAAACTTATTTGTTAAAAATCTATTTTTAGCTGTGGTGGCCATCTTGAATTTTTGGCCGACCTGAAATTTTGCTAGGATCAATTACACATCAAAAGCAACATTCCTGTAAAGTTTCATGAAAATCCGCCAAGTAGTTTCAGAGGAGTAGTCGCTACAAGTTTTTACTATATAACTCTATGTAAACAAAGATGGCCGCTGGCAGCCATGTTTAACGTCGAATCAAAACGATTTTTGACAACGACCAACATCATGTCATGCTGATCATTTTAGAAAAAGTCCCATATCAATATCACTTATAGTTTTCAAGAAGTAGTCACTACAAACTTGTATTTTAAAAATCTATTTTTAGGTTTGGTGGCCATCTTGGATTTCACATCAACATGAATTTTTGCTTGGATCAACTAGACTTCATGGGCAACATTTCTGTAAAGTTTCATGAATATCCATCCAGTAGTTTCAGAGGCGTAGTCGCTACAAATAAAACTTTACGGACAGACGGACGGACAGACGGACGACGGACTCCTCACCACGGCATAAGCTCTGCTGATCTCTGATCAGAAGAGCTAAAAACTATAGACAATTAAATCTAAACAAAACTCAGTGTCCAGCTTCTTTTGCAACTGAGTATAGTATGTATAAATAGTTTTATTATATACCTATCAATAATTATATACATAGTACCTTCATTTTCTTACAGTGGTATACAAAAAACTGTATCACCTCTAGAGGTTTTCTGAAACCGTGTCAGTATGCTACTAAAAATAGATTCTGTATCACTATCCTACTTAAAATAGAACAGAAATTCCTAATAATGCTCGTATTTACACCAATGTGCACGAGAATGTGAAGACGACGTTACGTCAAACAAATAAAACAAGCACGTCGCACCAATGTATTTTAACTTGTAAACTGTAGCTACACTCCCAAATATATTAAAGTACGCCCATTACCCTTCTAGGCTTTATCAAAAAATAAGCCTTGAAACATTTAGAAACCTTCTTTAGTGCATACGTATGCAACAGAACTGTATATATTTTTAATCATACGAAGGAGGTACATAATAAAAGGATCATTACTAGAGTAGCGTGTTCTGGAAGGTTTGTTCGCCTCTCGTAGATAAATGTCAGAACATTTCGTTTGATCCTTGATCTCGCATTTACCTACTCGAGGCGATACAAACTTCCAGAACACGCTACTCTAGTAATAATCCTATTGTATACCATTGAAACACTTATTTTTAACGGCCAATAAAAAAATTTGCTTTTCAAAATCGGTTGAAAAATAAACATTTTACGGCCAAAATCCTTTTTCATCTATATCACTTTTCCCATCTTTGACGCTCTGACATTGATATGTATTGATAATTTTATGAGAATGATAATAACCATTTATTTTTGGTATTTCAGTGTGCTCATGAAAAAGAAGAAACCAAGCACGTCAACACGACAGACGGAGAAATAGAGGATGTTTAAATAGACATTAAAATTAACTGTTTCATGTTTGTGTATTCTTTAAGAACATTTTGCAACAAAGAATTGAAATTTCAGATTTTAAAATTTCAATAAAACGCCTTTTTTTCTACAAAAAATATTACATTGTATTATTTTCATGAATAAATTGACAAAACATATTAACTGTTTAGTATTGTTTTGCGCAAATTAATGATTTTTAGAAATTACGAAAACCTGATTCTTTTTAAGTAACAGAACATGTACATCAACATTTTGTTCTTTCATCTAACGTAGAAGACCTGACAATGTCCAGTTTAATGCAACATTGCTTACACATTCTGTATAGGCCTAAACGTTGGAAAGCAGTTTTTAGTCACTTTCACTGGTAAGCATATGCAGAAATATTCTTGCCGTCCATAACTTATTTTGAGGAGTATATTTGTAACTTGTCTGTTCATAAGATTGATCTTTAAATTTAAACTTTAACAATCCACGAAAATAAAATGTCTATTAAAATAGATACATATGTGCATCTGAACATTAGGCGACTACTATAAGTACCCCAATTAAATATCTTATTTCATATCTTATCGCAGGAAAACTCTTCAGTATAGATTTAAGATTCATAAAATAACATTCAGTCACCGCCTTAAACAACGTAAGTGTTAATAAACGGTATAAGACGTTAACGAAAAAATGTTATTAGCAGCATTTAAAACTCGGTTACTTTCAAGTTTCGTCTAGTGATTATCAAATTTAATAATAAACCATCTGTGTACAGAAACTGTTTAACCACTTATCATTTATTACATTCTATACAATGTAATTTAGGTTGCATAAAATTCTTTTTTAAAAATTATTCTTGTATTTGTTTTATTCACATCCTTAATATTATCATCCTAAGTCGAACAATAAAGCAAATGTTTATGGATATAACACACAAAGCCAGTTACCTGTAAATCAACTTATACGATGGTTTGTTGTCATTGCCCTGCACAGGATTATTGTTCAGGGCGCTCGTTTCAGCCAAAGGATATTCAGTACTAAAATGAGCAATTTTAGTAACATGTATATAAATTATATATCCTTAGAACTGGAATTTTTAGTGGTAAATAATTTTTAGTGGTAAATAATGCCTTCATTTTAAAAATCGGTTGAGAAATAAATAATTTACACCCAAAATGCTTTTTGGAGTTTTTTTTTCTATGTAAATTCATGTTGATGGGACAGCAAAAAATTAAATAATCTCAAATAACTTCAGTTAGCCTTTAATACTTCGCTATAAAACTTTCAGAGTGTTAATTTACATTTATCCAACTCATTAAAATCGTTTTTGGATATAAACTCTAAAAAAATATATTTTTCAAATTGTTGATGAAGGGGAATTTTGCATTGAAAATGCCTCCTCAAAAACAACTTTAGCATGTGAAATTTTTTATTTCTCGACCGATTTTGAAAAGTAAAGTATTTTTATTTACCACTAAACCGTCTGATGCATTGATATACATCTTATTTGGGTACAAGTTGAATTTTGTCTTAAATGTGCAAAAAACTATGGCTGAAACAAGCGCCCCGAACAATAGTCACCAAGACGCAAACATTGTAAACCTTGTAAACAGCTGTAAATTAAAATGCAGCCATACCTTAGTACCATACCATGGATTTGTGTTGCATAATACGGGCAAAGGCTGTGTCGGCCAGAGCCCAACTATATATTCAAATATATAGAGAATAACTCTTTTCTTTTTTTTTTATAAGCTATGAACGATCTTTTCCGTTAAATAAATGGAAACACCTCAAATGTCATGAGATAACGTCACAACGGCGTCAAATGTACGGGCAATGTTTGGTAAAATAATTGCCCCAAACAATGTCAGCGTTTATTTCTGATATTTGAAAAGGACGAACATCACTAATGTACGTATAAATGTAAAATGTAAAAAGAATTTATTGTATGAACCTCACCCTACATGCATACCGTTCAAAAGCAACAATACAGAAAATCATTGTGTAAACAAATCTTACAAGAATGGTAAAACTGGAAGGAATTTGATTCAGTTAAGTATGCTTGCAACTTCATTTCATCAAAGCAATCCTTCAACCATCGTCGAATATATTACATCTTTCCCACTGATGACATTAGTTATACTCCATTCGAATGGAGTATAATGTAATGTCACCAGTTGGACTTTAGAATGCTATGTAGACATGCTCTACGAAACATACTCTTGAAAAAAGGGAATAATGTCTAGTTGTGGAAGAACGTCAAACATTGTATCCCAACGTCATGACATCAAACTGTACACATTTTTTCACTGATGGCATATTCAAAGTTATTTTCTTGATAAATCGTCCGTGTCATCCTCTTAGACAACTCTTGACAGTTGTGACGTCATGACGTCATTAAGACGGGAAAGCCCGTTTGATCAGGTTCTGATCAAAATCTAGTTATTATTCTTTTTCTTCTTCTTCTTCTCCCCAGCACTTTTCATAGTAAGACTGGTCGCACGGCCTCTAAATTTTACACACTGATAGAGCTCAGTCTGGAATAGTGTCCCGAAGCTTTTTGGGTCATGATGTCATCCAAGATGGCCGCCAGTGACGTCATCAGACAAATCTTGCTAGCGTTAGATCTCCAACATTTATAGCCGGATTTGAATGAAACTTTTACAGATTGTAGGGTTCAGGGTCTAGTTGTGCAAGAACATAAAAGCAGGGGTGTAAACATTTGGAAAAATCCACTCGCCCTGCAGGACTAGTGGAAGCAAAAAGCTACTCGCCCTTACCAATTTACCACTCGCCCTGCAGCATATAACCTGAACATTATTTTCACCACTATAGTAAGCTACAATAAGTACATTTGTGTACTCACACTGTAGTAGCTGACAGGCAGTATGTGGATATTTTATTGTTATGCAAATAAAGAAAGCGCCATATTATCTAACAACGCGGACATTCGTCGGGGAGTGGCCAAAAAAAAAAAAGCGCGGCAGAGAATTAACTTCTACAACAACAACATTCTGCTGAACTTTCTCTTCAGTATTTTGTCTCCATTGGACCAATAATAGACGCCAAAACTAATTAATAGCTGTTGGGAACTACGCTTGTTGTTCAGCCATACCCGTTCTGATTCGCCGACACTCGGGCAGTCGCTGACGCAGACTTTCCGAACAGCGACCTGATGTCTGCTTGTTTACCCGCCATGTTTACGGTGTCGATATAAAAAAAAAACAGTCTGACTGGTTAGCAATATATTGCATCACACTCCAATTGATTTTAGCGTGAATTGAATCACAGTCTATATGACGCGTGGGTTACCTGGTAACAAACAAACACCCGTAACGTCTTGACGTCAGTGACGTCGCAATGTTATGAAAAGTCCTTTTTTTCAGTGATTGCATTTTTCATTTTTTTTACTGTAAAATCCATCAGTGTCATTGTTTCAGTCGAAGCTGACTGTTTTAACGTCATGACGTCATTCAAAATAGCCACCAATGATGTCATTTAAGAAATCTTGCAATCCCTATATCTCCTTCATTTATGATCGGATTTTGATGCAACTTTCATAGCATGTAGGGAATTAGGTTGAGTTGTGCATGAAAGTCGAAAATTGTAATAACGTCATCCAAGATGGCCGCCAGTGACGTCATGATAACAAGTGAATTGGGGTTTTAAGGCGCACCAACACATGAAAAGGTTATATGGCGCCTAACAGGCATGAACATGCCAGGCTCATCTTCCATGTACATCGAGATAAAATACGGAAAATGGGCCTAGAACCTTCTCACCCTGAACTGCAGAGTTGCTGCATATTCTATCGTAGAAACTCCATTTACGCTGGAGCCACGTTATTGTTTTTCTGCCACTGCTCTTTTGATGCGAGCGAGATAGCACCTGAAACAATGCAGGGATCATGATGAAGACCTTTAATGAACATGAACAAAAAATGATAAAATGAACATGAATTTGGGGGGATTCTACCCCTCTGCCTACCCCTCAAAAGGGATCTGCAGTGGCCCTATTCTTTGCCCCGTGACCAAACGGGGGCCCCCGAGAACCACACGGGGCTCATGATAACAATCTTGTTAGCGCTAGATCTCAAGCATTTATGGTCAGATTTGAATGAAACTTTCACAGCTTGTAGAGTTTAGGGTCTAGTTGTGCAAGAACATAAATGGTGTCATGACGTCATTAAATGTGATGTCATAAGTCATAAAAAGTCACTTTTGTGCAGATTTTATGTTTTAATCAGTTTTGCCTGTAAATTAATCACGGTCATTGTCTTTATTATCACTGATCATTGTGACGTCATGACGTCATCCAGTATGATTTTACAATTTTTTTCCTATATAACTATGTAAAAATGGAAATTCTTGTTATGACTGTTTCTCGATATCACTTGTTGCGCAATATCATACTGCAGATGGTTTACTTTTTTTTGGGTTTATCGCTTGTTGTGCAACATCATACTGCGGATGGTAAGAATGTTTAGGTTGATCATGTGTTGTGTTATGTGACACAGTTGATCACCTGAGGTCACCAGCAAACACAGTGTCTAAGGATTCTTTTTTTTTGAAGTCCACCGCGCAGCTTTTTAGCATGCGCAGCAAAACGTGCATGTTTTTTCATATTTAATAACGATTTCTCGTAAATTTCGTGTTTGTTTTTTTTAGTTTTATATGCAAACCTTAAAAAGTCAATTCCCGTGTTGATGAAGCGAGCCTTTAGAGGGCTTAGAAGCCTACGGCTTCTGGTAAGTATTTGTACTATCGGCGTCTGTCAATTGGCCTGCTGGCAAAAAGCATACAGTACATGATCACCTCGCAAAGAGAGGTTAAATTGTCAAAGAGAATACACTACACAGTGCAATACAAGGGCTTGAAACAGGCACAGACATATGCCCCATAAGCACAGACAAACACTTATTCGATATGCTTTTTGCCAGCAGGCCAATTGACAGACGCCGAAGGCGGCTAGTACAAATACTTACCAGAAGCCGTAGGCTTCTAAGCCCTATAAAGGCTCACTTCATCAACACGGGAATTGACTTTTGAAGGTTTGCATATAAAACTAAAATACATATGTGAAATAAAATACGTTTTAATCAATTTCAATAACTTCTATTTCTTTCTTTACTTCTACCCATGGTCCGATGACATTATACACTGACCATTGTGACGTCATGACGTCATTGAGTATGCTTTTACATGTTAAGCATGACACGGAAAGCCCATGTTTGATCAGGTTCTGATCAAAATCTAGTTTGTCAATTGATTTCATTCATATGGACATGCTGTGATTGGTAATAAAATTATCTATACGATGATGTTTGTTGTTCTTTTCTATCATAAATTTAGCCAAACCATATGCCCATCTAATTAACTGGTCCAGCCTATTCTCATAACAATTTGTTCATTTGCAATTTATCAGGATCTTACACCTAGCTGGATACATGACAGATGCGAGAGGGAGTTGGTCAAGAATATTAATGAGATCTTAACTACCAATCAGAAAATTGAATGACCGAAAAGTTGGTGTGTGAATCATGTAAATATGATATTTCAACGCCGAGATATAGTACCGTAAAGTCCGGGTCAATTATTAAAAAAAATTACGAAGAAGTGGCAAAAATGCACATGTCATTGAAATCTTCGCTCTTTATATTTATTTTGATATAAAAATCATGGCTCGCAAGCAGCAATAACCCGGTCGCATCTTGAATGAAACATTGTGGTTTGACCGACTTTCACTTCAAAACAACGCATGTGACAGACGCCATTACAAGAATGGTAAAACTGGAAAAATCAATCGATCGAATAGCAATAATACTTTAAAACTATCAAAACATAATGGAAATCAATTGGTAAGATATTTATCTATCTATTTATAATAGTTCTATTAAGTTTGTTAATGAAATAATACCAACATTTTAATTATAAAAAGTGTTCGTCCCCGTCAAAAGTTTTCGATCGGCACATCAATTTAGCGATCGCTAAACTAGCCGGCCAAAACACAAAAAAACACAACTAAAAGTAGCAGAAAGTCCCTGAAGTAATGATTTCTAGTTCACATTGTATTTTAATGTACTTGTGAGACTATTTATTTGCTAGAGATTTTAAATATTTTGGCCAAAAATATGAAAAAGCACCGAGAATATTTTTGCCCTTTCGAAATCAACCGTACCTTACCCGTTTCGTACCCGATCGACAAAATAAATATATACGTATACAAATATTGTTTTATAAATGAATTTGTGTAAAGTCATCGATTTTGTTTTAAAATAAAAAAAATTGATCTATTTACAGACGACCAGATGATGTTGCATGTCAATATGACTGAACATGGCAGAGGAATATCCTGGACCATTTTGCTAACCCTACGTTTACACTATGTTCCAGGCGACCACGGCAGCCACGGCAGCCCAAAACGTAGTGCGCCGTGGGATTTTGGACAGTTTTTGTCTTGGTACTCAAGTTCTGTTAGGTATCATTACGTTTTCTTACGGTCTATTAAGGTATCCGTTACACACCGTGAGCTGAAACGAGCCGAAGCCCCGGAGACCCGACGGTGCACTACGTTTAAGTCCACGGTATGTCACGGGACGCTTGTACGTTTCCTCACGGCCTGCTACGTTCTGATGGGACCTCTCACGTTTTGTCGCTTAACAATCAAGGTTTGCCACGTCTGTCAAGTTCTATCAAGGCCCACTAAGGTTAGCCGTGACCTCCGGGTAAGGGGGGGGGGGGGGGGGGGCAAAAACAGCAACAAAATACTGCAACAGTCAGTGTATTCTGAACCTTCAATGAGAGAACATGAATGTGCATGAGGCTGTTCTTGAGGCTGTTCTTGCTCCTCTACTCGTTGGGCCTGCGCAGGACGGGATCCTCTTCCTCCACGCCTTGCCTTCTTTGTTGGCATTATTTATACTATGAAAAAGATAATATATCTGCACTCGTCGGTGTTTGTCACTCGAATGAAACGTCCCTGTCGGCTTGAACAGTTTTATACTACTTGTGCGCCTGCGCGCACCTTGTCAGAACGTAGCAGAACTTCAGGTAAACCGTAATACGCCGAGACATATCGTGATTGAACGTGACGAAACGGCTAACGTTCCCCGTAGCTCGCCGTGAGGTCCGTGAGAAATCGTGGCAAGCCTGGATAAAACGTGCAGCCACCCTAAAACAACCGCAGCTAAACGGGAACTAAACGTGGCAGACCGTAACACAACTTCACAGGACCGTAAGTTGCCGGGTCATACTCTTGCTTCACGTCTTGCTACGGACACTGTCTAAGTTTTGTTAAGGTCTGTAACGTACTTTCACGTTTCGTTGCGTTCACCCCGTTTTACTGCGTTCTATAAAGTAGGTCATCTTCGCCGGGACGACCGTGGCAAATTTTAAGTCTGACTTAAAATTTGTCCCGGCGTCCACGGCAGTCACGGCGAGATACGTTAGTCGATACCGTTCCCCTACGTTGTCTCACGGTCACCCCGTTTCGTCCACGGTTGTCTGAAACGTGGCTGCCGTGGCCGCCGGGAACATAGTGTAAACGGGGGGTAACAATTAAATATATCTATTGAAAATTTGAATTTAACACAATCTGATCCTTTTCAGAGTTTACAAAATGGACTTGTTCTAGAAATAAAGCAATACTGTGACAAACATGACAAGACATTCTCGGAGTTTACACATATATTGATACATTTGAATAACAGGTTTAAAGACATAAATACATCTTCTATTAAAACAAAACTTGCACGACTTGTCGACCAAAAAAAGAAACTTAGTCACAAGAAGAAAGTTTGAGGTTATACGAGTGTAGAGGGTTTACTGACCGCGCCATTTGAACCACTAGTATCATTGTCTTTACAAAATAAACCTCCAAATAATGAACAACATGAGAGCTCTGCTGAAAATGAAACCGATCCAAAACGAGTTGCTTCTCCTAGTGAAAAAGCACCCGTTTCATTCGTCTCAATTGTACAGACCGATTTTGACAAGAATGACTTGAAACACTATAATAGTTTTAATTATGAGGAATCGAAATTACAACGACACATTAGTAGTTTTAAAAAGGAAGGTGTCTGCAAAGAAAGCCGAAATAGAAGATTTATATAAAAAAGTGGGACACTATTCTGTAAAAAATGTTATAAAACGTGATGAAATGGCACGAAAAAACTTGCACAATCTTCGTGATGCTCAGAGATCTGTTGTCAAATATCAAAAGGCATTGAAGCGTAGTATTATATTGATAGAAGACAATAAATCACTGATAAAAAGACTTGAAAAAGAGAATAATGAGATGAAAGACAAAATATTAAATTTGACTGACGAAATTGAATTAGAGCGTACTAAGAAAATTACACTTCAAAAGGCAAACAGTTAAAAAAAGAATTTCAGAAACAGCGAATGCAATTGACCGATGAAAAAGATGAAAGTCACGATGAATGTACAGAAAACATTGTAAAACTAAGACTTGCCATAGAAGAAAAAGACTTGCAAATTAATGAACTATCTGACCAACTGGAAATAAACCAAATACAGGATTCTATTAAAACTAAGAATGAGGATGGGTCTTACACTGAAAAGATCAGATTATGTGTTATGGATTTGGCTGGTCTTGAAGTGGCCACAAAAAAAGTTTCGCCTGTCATTCAGTCTGTTATAAAACATCTATTTGAAAATCAACTGTCAAGGACAGATTTGCCCAATCCTTCAACAAAGCAGTGCATCATTGATGAAGGTCACTTTCTTGCAAAGTCTTTTATTGCAGAAAAACTTGATTCTGTAGAAAATTGGGGCCTCGGTCGTGGCGGAACGACAAGAAGAAAACAGAAAATTGTTGACACGTCTGTTACATTGGACACCGGCGACGTAATAAGCTTAGGGTTTAAGCGAGTGGCAAAAGAAGATGCAGTGATTATTAACAATGTGACAAAGACGCATCTTAAGGAACTTGCAAACTTACATGTAAACGTAGACCTAGAAAATGAATATGTTGCTCATGCGTTAACCAAGCTATCGTTTACAATGAGTGACCGAGCCAGCAACGAGAAATTGGCCGACAAGCTATTGGCGAGATGAAATGCTAAAGAACATTGACATCGACAAACATGTGGTGCATCATTTCCACTGTATGGCTCACGTGTTATTAGGCTTTCACAACTACATATCATCTGATGTCAAAGCATTTGAATCAAATCTAATCGACAAAAGTGGACCAATTGGAAGAGATGCCGTGCCTGTATTTAG